>DF237485.1:0-60623 GCA_000708835.1 Klebsormidium nitens
ACAGTTATGATGAGGGTGCTCGCAGACGACTCAGGCTGGTTGAATATAAGTCTCAGTTTGTGTCTAACCCAACCAATCCACATGAACGCCTAATCGACGAAACCCTAAAAGACAAAATCATGGACAACGACCTATACCGACAAGAATTCATGCGTATGCTGATTGAGAGCCACGTGGAAGTCAAGTCCAAGGGCAAAGTCCCGACCCCTCAGTCGGTTACCGACTTCACCAATGAGTACATCGATTCGAACAACGTGGTCGGCGGTTTCTTATCTGAATTCTGTGACATCACTAACGATAAAAATGACATCATCAAGGCGGGCGATCTGTACCAGGCATACAAGGCTAGTCATTTCTGTAACGGCAAGAATCAACAGCAGTTTAAGGAGGCCATGAATGTAAATGGACACGTGGCAGAGAAAATCACCAAGCGGGGACCTTATCATAAGAATGTGGTATATTATGGGATCGTGTTGAGGGAGGAGTCTGTCAATTTTAACGACGATGACGATGACGAGGTAGACCCCCTCGATTAAGCATTATTCATTTTTTCTTTTAGACTGGACTCAGTCTGAAATCAATCACGATAACTTCTAACCAATTTGGGGAGACCCCGGGGAGGCACATTTCAAGTGGACAGGGAGGATGGGGAGCATGGGGAGGGCAATTTTCCAAATTTATATAATCATTCACCCCCTTCCAAAATATTTTTTATAAATATGCCCTCCCCATGCTCCCCATCCTCCCCCAATACGGTATCTTTCCTCCCCATTCTCAAAAATAAATAAATAATAAGAATAAATAAATAAAACATAGACTGTAACGAGTATTACTAAATTTTAAAAACAAAATCAAAGATTTTCAGTGTTGGGGAGCATAGATTTGCGAATTGAGGACCCTCAAAATGTTGAAAAGTGCCCTCCCCACGAAAAATGGCCTCCCCATCCTCCCTTTTACAGATTTGATTAATACTTAAGGACAAAACCATAGTTAATCATAAGAAATCATGGCGGAGAACGTATATTCGCGCAGTAAATTGTACCGGATCGACCTACCGACCGGTGAAACCTACGTGGGGAGTACAATTCAGGCTGCTCTAAACCTCGCAAGATGCGAACATGTCAGAAATTCGAAAGTCCCGAGCAAGCAGAATACCCCGTTATACAAGGCCATCCGCGATTTACCCGGAGGTTGGACGAATATTCGACCCATTCTGATTGAGTGTTTTCCCTGCCGTACCAGAGATGAACTTAAAGCCCGAGTGAAATATTGGATCGAAACCTTGGGCGCAGTTCTAAATGAACAAGTTATCGGCAGATCTGATCAGCAGTATCGACAGGATAACAGGGAAAAAATTCGAGCGTTTAATTCTGAGAAAATCCAGTGCCAACACTGTGATAAAAGAGTTAATCGAAATGGCATAGCTAGGCATGTTCGGAGGATGCACTCTGAGACCTGATTGACGCCAACGACTACGGACTTAGCAAACTGCCTGCTACGGACGCCCGATTTCCGACTAATTGTCCGATCGCTACACCTCGATCAAACCCTTTGTTGAATTTTGCCGCGACGTACTCACCTGCGGGTCCAAAGTGCGACCCGACCGCGGACGCGAGACCGTGCACAAGTGGCGCCGACCCATGCAGGGTTTTAGCGACATTGCTTGACACGTCACCGATGCGACGGATGATTTTGCCTGCTGAGTGGATACCTTTGAGGACTGATGAGCCAATTCTTCCGAATAATCCCATGTTTTTATAAAGTATCTAAAGAATTTAAATCAGCGACTGATCTGATTAAGGAGAGCTTGGTGTAGTCAAGTATCTCACTCAGGACTCCCAAGGTTCGATTCTGCCCATCTTGGACATTCTTTTTGTATATTCGCACCAAAAAGGTGACGGTATAAGGGTTCAAATAGGTCAGGTCATTGCCGTAAATGTCTTTGATCGTGATCTGTAGCCTGGAAATGTTCTTCTCATTCAGAAACATCTCAAATTGGTTGCCAGGGTTCTGCCAGTGCAGGACGGTGAATGGAGCTGTGTCGAAGGGAATCACAGCAAGCACATCTGAGGGCTTGCATTTCAGGTCTGTAGCAGAGCTAAAGTTATCCACGTTCCAGCAAGCTGTGGTGGAGACTCCTGCTGCATGCAAGACGAGCTGATTGACCCCTCCTTTTAGGTCTAACTGATTTGTGCTGACAATGGTAGTGCCAGAGGGTATATCTGTGCTGTTGAACCCAAAGGTTTGGTAGCTGTTGTCTGTGAATGAGAGCACATGGGGGCTTGCAAAGGTAAAGACAGCACGGTTGGTATGGCTGTCATAGGTGCATGTCACTTCTGTGTAAAGACGGCTCACAGTCAAGCAGAGATCCCTGTAGCTGTAGTTTCCTGGAGGGACTGTGATGGTGGTGCTGGAGCTGTTTGAGGCAACATCTGTGAAGGTGAGCTGATTGTTCAGGCTATTAACCACGTAATATTGAATCTGCATTGTGAAATCCACAACGGTCAGACTCATCTGATGTTCGGGCATGGCTGTCAGGACGTCCGTATCAAATTCAAACACAGAATCATAGGAGTTGGTTTGTGCTGATCTCAAAAATAAGTATTGACTGTTGATAAGCACGTTTAGGTCACTCATTTAGTCTTAGGGGAGATTTTCATTCGGTCTGCAAGATTCCAAGCGTAAGTACCCAATCGGTAGGAATGTTTGCCACCTGATAGCGGCTGTAAACATTCACTGTTAGGGTTCTCTGTGAGAACAGGCTTAGGTCTTGAACAGACACTCCCTGATCCGCGTTACCAAAATAGTACGAATAGTTGCGAAGAGACAGAAGGGACTTGCAGGTGTTTTTGGTTCTTGAGTCATAAGAGAGTGGTTGAGATATCTCCTCAATCTCAATGTCATACGGGAGATTAAACGATGTTGCTGCTTCGTTGAAGTGAAAGCAAGATACAAAAATGCGACAATTGCCCTTCACGGTTTCAAAAGGAATATTCACGTTTCTGAAGACATGACGTGTCCCAGATACCTCGTCTGCAGTAGTTGAGTCTAGAACAATTTTGTACAAGCGGTCATAAGATTTGCTCTGGCTAATATTCTGAAACGGGTAGGGAGAAGGCTGATGAAGACCAGATCGGCCTGCAGCAAAATTGACATCCATTTTAAGTTGACCAGACATATTAATCTTCGGTGATCTCCTCGATCGTCACCTTTTCGAAGCCATCAGTTACATCCTCCTCAGGTGCTGCCTCCACCTCGATCGCACCCATAATCTTGAATTTGTCTGGGTCTTGCTCTGCTGCCGCCTCGGTAAGCTTTCCCTTGCCTTTCTTTGCCTGCTTCCTCGCAAACTTTTCACCCTTCTTTTTGTTCTCTCGCAACCACTCGCCATCGTCAGCGGAGTAGGTGTCAGCCAATTCTTCTATTACAAATCTGGGAATCCTTGGGTGATCCCTGCACATGGCACTAATCCATTCTTCCCTAACTTTGTCTGAGATCATTTTATATGTTCTAATATAATAAATCATGAAGACAGAACGCCTTCCGATCTCCAAGGTTGACATCAAGAACAACAAGCTTCCCTACGGTGACCGCAAGGTGCCTGAGTACATGCCTTCGCTGCACCCGCTGGTGGCACTCGTTGGCAGCCGGGGGCAAGGCAAAACGACAAGGATCTGTGAGTGGCTTCTGATGTATGACGCAGCCAAATCGTATGACAAGGTGTTCGTCATCTCTCCAACTTTTACGCGAGACCCTAAGACTGCTTGCTTGACAGAGGAGCCTCGAAACTTTACGATCGAAGTGATCCCAGGGTACACAGAGGATGGCTTTAAAGACATCATGGCGTATATGGTTCACGAAGTCGATGAATATAAAAAGTACTTAAAGGAATTGGAAGCCTGGAAACGTTTTCTGAAGTGCAAGAACATAGATTCGCTAAGCAATGATGATATTGCACTACTCTACGGTCTGGACTTTGAAGCACCGAAGACAATCTACAAATGGGGCTTTCCTTCTTTCTGTGTGGTGGTGGACGATTGTGTCGCAGACAAGAAGATGTTTAGCCCGACTATGCGCGGGGCTTTCGTCAACTTTATCTTGCTGCATCGCCATCATTCTTGCACTGTGGTCATGGCAAGTCAGGTGCTGACTAACGGTATCCCGCGAGGTGTTCGAGGAAATGTGTCCTGCTGGATACTTTTTGATACAAAAAGTGATAAGCTCAAGGAGTCAATTGCGGAGGAACTAGCGTCTAAAGCAACCCCCGAAGAGGTCTTGGAAGCCTGGACGCAAGCCTGTCAGAAGCCGCATGACTTTTTGTTTGTGGATTACGACTCGAAGGATCGAAACAGAATGTTTAGGCAGTGCTGGGATAACCAGATCCTTCTCGAAACTATTCAGGAAACACCTACTCAGGAAAAACCGATTTGATAGCAAGTTCGCGCATAGCTTTTGACACCTTATGGTTCAGTTCATCACGAGCTGCAACCTGCATCATGTCTCTACCAGTTGGTCTCACCGCTGTCAGCTTAGCCAGCTCCTTTGCAACCTCCTTTTTGACAGTCTTCTTAAACCTTCTTTTTTGCTTGCGCTGGTAGTGGTCGTCATCGCTCTCGGAGGAGGCGGACGAATCTGAATCAGACTCGTAGACCACCTTCTTCACCTTCTTGGCGGGCTTCTTTGCCTTCTTGAACTTGACCACCTCCACGATCTCCTCTTCTGGCTCTTCCTCAGGCTCTGGCTCGACTGCTTTTGGCTCAGGTTTGAAGGACTTTTCTAGCGCTTGCACCTTCTTGACTCGCTCTTCGAATGTTTTCTGCTTAAGGGCTTTTTCTTTCTCCGTAAGTTCTTTCATTGCTTGCTTTTTGAGTGCCGCTTTCTCGCGCATTAAAGCCATTTGCTTTAGCTTTTCTGGGCTGCATGGCTTCTTTTCCTTGCCTTTTGGAGCTGCGGCGGGAGCTTCTTCGACGGTTTCCGCAACCTCTTCAATGGGCTCTATAGAAGTGTCAGACATTTACACTAGATTCAGAAAAAAAAATGACTGTGTTGTCTGATCTGTCTTGCAGATATTGCGACTTCTCGCTTCTGAAGGGAGGATATATAGAATCAGATTTGGGTGTTCCAGCGCTTCTCCACGGGCGGAACGTTGACAATGAGCTTTTCACCACGCTGGGCAGCAGTCGTACCCGTTAGACAGGTAAATCCGCTCACGTTGGTCTGTGTCCAGTCGGGAAGGCTCAAGTTAGGAAGTTCCTTATACCCAATTTTATTTGCAGGAGGTATGTACTTCCTCTGGTCTAACATGGTCAGGGAATTGCCGTACAAATCAGCCTTACACGGAAGATTCCAAGCCAGCTTGTCTTCAGGCTGTGCAAGCTCGTCATAGTCTGCTTCCACGGGCATGCGAACCACTTTCGGTAAGAGACGGTTGCTCTTTGGGGCTGCATAGGGTTGCTCGTTAGGCTTCAAGGTTTCGGGAAACATGTTACCTAGGGGTGTTCGATACGCGACTGCCATTCTTTATACATTAGAGAAACAATAAAAATAAGCTAATTACCAGACCACCGACACTTGTCTGTTAGGTCCCACCTCCATAATACCTGTGCATTCTACAAACACAGTGGGCAGATTGTTAGCTCCACCGCCAGTGGTCGTCCATGTGATAGTAGACGCGCTTCCACGAGTGTCAAGACCAGAACTCAATCTAGCAGACCCTTCGTCGTTGTCGATGTTGAATTTAAAGTAATGGAAAAAACCGTTTTGCGTAAACTTGGTAAGTGAGTTCAGAGAACTATCCATTGCACCCACCATGTCCGCCGAAAGTCCCATATTATGAAGGTTTTCCATCCAGATTTGGCTGGGCGTGAGTGGAATAGAGGGAAACCTCACTCCATTCACAGCAAAGACAGAGTCAGTAACATCGGTTCCCTTTCTTGTGAAATACGCTGTGTTACGAAGAACAGTATTTGTTCCATTTAGAGTGTAACTATTAGCATCTTGGAAAGTCGCCCATATTCCATCAACGCTCTGAGAGCTGACAGTCATCCTTAGATTCTGTTGAGCAGACCCAGAGTTTCCCTGGAACGTCAAGTAATACTTGAAAGGGATCTTAACACCTCCGTTGCTCAGTCTCTGCTGAACGATCTGAGAGTAAGAACCATCGTCGATGCTGACCACCTGACAGAGAGCTTGAATGGTGTCTAGTGACCAAGCGCCCGTGACGCCTGTGTATGCAGGAATAACGCTCGTGTTTGCAAGTTTGATTTGAAGTCTCACTTGTCCAAGGATGGAGGTATCCAAATACCTGGGTTGAGCACTAGATAAGAAGCCAAGGAAATGGGAGATTGCGATCTTCTTGCCGTTAGGACTCGTCACAGCAGCGGGTACTGTGGCTGAAGTAGGAGCCGTTACATCACCACCCAACTGCATAACCTGCCTCTGAGCCGTCTTGTCAGCACCATACCAGTCGATAAGAGCAGTCGAAAGGTAGTTGGTCATCTGAGAACCAGGACCCACTTGAATACCATTAACAAGCACCGTGATCTGGTCGATCAAAGACTCGGCATGCCTTGGCGGGCACGTTCCAGCAGCAGTGTTGAGGTTGGCGTACAGCGTGAACGCATCCAGGTTCACGATGCTGTTCTCAGGTAGGGTGATGGAAATCGTATCTCCAGCATTCGCTTGAACGGGGGTCTGGGGATAAAGAAGGAAAGTATTCCTAGAAACGTTGTCGAGCTTCTCCAAATAGTACTTAAGGACGGATGGGTACGACATGTTTTATAAATTCAGTTCAGATATTAATTTAGCCGTTGACTTTGTTCATCTTTTCATGCGTATACCTGATTTTTTCAGAGAGAAATTTGTGCCGAACATTTCATTCAACTTGTTGTATAAATTTCGATCGACGTTCACAAACCCTCGCTTAGTAGTATCGGTTACTATATTCATCCTCGCTGCCATCAGCAGAATCTCTTGCTTTTCAATAGAAGAAAGTTTGCTTTGAGCATTCAAAGTTTTCCATCTACTTTGAAAAACTTCCAGTTGCGCTCTTGTAAGCACACCTTGCGTCTCTTGCCTCTGTTCCTTTTCTTCCTCATCATCGTATAATGCTTCTACTCTCCCTTTTGGTCTCGGTCTCGGTCTCGGTGCTGACTTCGCTCTCTCTTTCCTTGCTGGCTTTGGCTTTACTTCCTCTTTCTCTTCAGGTCTTTCCTCCACCGCCTTCTTTTCTTCAGCGGTTTCCTTCCGATACTTCTGAGCGAGCTTTAACAACTTCTTGATGTTCGTCTCCATGCTGTCGGCTTTAATAAAGTCTGCCCAAGGGCTCTCGATGGTTTCAAAAGGCTGAATGAAGGGCGTCTCTCTCGTGTAGGCGAACTTTCCGACTACACCTCCACCGACTTTAAAGAAAGGGTTGTGATCCTGACACTCGACGCAACACTCTTCCTTTGAGGGTATCATTAAGGTAAGTTGAGATATTTAAAGGATTCCTGAAAAAATGTAATTGAGGTACAAAGTCGGGTTTCCACTCACAGCGTTCGCATTTATGACTATACCATTACTACCACTTGGAATGCTGTAGTTATTGATACTCATGCCATTGTTATAAAAACTTTGCTGGACATAAGTCGCGGTCTGCCCTGAAAGGCGAGATATGTTGATGGTAAGCATACAACTCACAGGATTGATAACTGCCGACTTTATGAAAATCTTGAGTTCCCCCATACAAGTACTAGTACCACTACCCCAAATCTGCGAAGTGTCTAAATAGCCTTGTGTTGCTGTCGAGAAGGTGATGTACCCTCCTGGATTTGTGATGATTACTGGCGTGCTGCCAACCTGGTTATAACTTGGTATTGTGAAGGCGTCCGCCCCGATTGAGAATCCATTCGCAGAGTGAGAAGATGTTAATACCCCATTCACAGCAGTTCGCACCGAACCCGTGGCTGATGCGTTCAAAGTGGTAAGAGTTCCAGACGAGTTCTGTGTAAGAGCATAACCAGTGGTGCTGAAACAGTTCACATTTCCGAAACTGGCGTCTCCACTGAAAGCACTACCTACTTGAGCCAGTTGTATAATCGCTCCGTTTCTAAATTTCGAACTACCATCATCGTACAAAACGAGATTCGAAGCAGTTTGAGCAGAGTTTAACCACACCATTTGAGGCTTCTGAGTGCATAGAACACCCGTTCCGTGAGTTGAAGATAACCTTGAACATTAAGTTGATTATTTACATTAATCATTCCATTTACGTTCAGATTCCCGAGATTAGAACAGTTCCCGTTGGTATCAACGGAGAGCAGATTCGACCACGAAGTATAGTTCGAATTGAACGGCTTGCAGACATTGAACGCCGCCGCAGAATAACTACCACTGATGACGGCTCTCACTTGACCACCAGCCCACTGACCAAATCCGTACCGATCACTTCCACCATAATTTGCAACAGTCATCCATCCAGGGTCTGAAGCAGGAAATTGAAGTCCTCCAGTAGCACATGTTGCAACTCCGTTGACGCAATTGGAGGCGTTGATAGCGGCGTTCGATACGGTAGTGAAAGCGGGCGAGGTATTACTTAAAACCGCGGGTACACCTGTCAAGTAAGAGTATGCCAAGTTTCCTTGTAGCGTGGTACAGTTAACAGTTCCACCCACGTCTAACATAAACCCAGGTGAAGCGTTATTGATACCTACGTACCCAGTGGAATAGGGTATCGTAAGAGGTCTGAGACTGTTCGAAGCACCATTCGATGTTCCAGAGAATAACATGTAGTAAGAACTTCCGTCGTAGCGGTGTATCATGCTGTTGTTAGTTGAACCATACCAGTAGCGTGCATGACCAGCACCATCATACCCAAACAGACTGTTAGACCCTGCTATTGTGTTTCCAGCGATAACATTCGAAGTTTGAATGAGATTTCTGACATAAAGGTTTCCCGTATCAGCCGTAAGACTCATGAGGCAGCTCTCGTTATTGTTCTCCCAAATATACCCCTGCTGAGTGCCGCTTCCCGTCCGCATTAGGATATGGTGAGCAGTTCGTCCGTCAAGACTGATGCATGCCGTATTACTTGCTGCACTTTTACCAG
Organism: Klebsormidium nitens; assembly: GCA_000708835.1. Taxonomy (NCBI): domain Eukaryota; kingdom Viridiplantae; phylum Streptophyta; class Klebsormidiophyceae; order Klebsormidiales; family Klebsormidiaceae; genus Klebsormidium; species Klebsormidium nitens. The sequence continues at coordinate 9,089 of DF237485.1, forward strand.
CACCAGATTGGCACATATACATCGACCAGTTCCCATCATTTGCATCCCAAAATCTAAGTCCTTTCTGATAACCCGTATCGCTTTGAGTGTTGATGCTAGTTATACCATACGAAGTAAGAGTGCCGCTATTAGACATATTTCCAGCAGCATTAAGAACTCCCGCAATGTTAACATTTCCAGAATTTGATAAAGTTGTACTTGCTATTGTTCCAGAATTAGAGAGAGTCGCCGATGAGATGAAACCACCCACCTGCAGGTTGCCCGCATTGGACAGATTACCTAGGAAAGTCGTGTCTCCAGTCCTACAATTGAAGAGATGTCTTTCTGTAGAGTCTATCAAACACCTGAAACTCAGTCCATACCAACTCGCAAGCCCCCCTTGATTTGATGACCCCCCGCCGTTGCTGCTAAAGGTTGCACCATCAACCCCGTTAGCCCACACATGTACACCAAAGTTCGTGTCGCTGTTTAGACCGACGCAAAAGTTGCTGGTGTACATTCTGAGAGTATTCGATGGCGTCTGCAGACTGTAGACGGAAAGCGACGTATTAGACACACCTACGTAAGACGGGACTCCCGTTATATTGCTCCAGCCAAGACTCGAACTGTTGGAGAGGAGAGTTGGTACGCTAGTGAGTAGACTATATGCCACGTTGTTGGAAAGCAGAGCAGGAAGCCCCGATAGGTTCGAGTAGCCGAGCGAACTTGAGTTCGACAACAAGCTCGGGACGCTAGTGAGTAGACTATATGCCACGTTGTTGGAAAGCAGAGCAGGAAGCCCCGATAAATTCGAGTAGCCGAGCGAACTTGAGTTCGACAACAAGCTCGGTACGCTCGTGAGATAACCCCACCCTAGCGAACCCGCCAGAAGATTCGCAACGAGAGTCCCACCGACCTGCATATTTCCAGAATTACTATGAGTCGCAGATGTCAGCGTTCCCGATACGTTTGCTGTCCCGTTGATATCGAGAGTAGCGGACGGTGTAGTGGTACATACACCGAAGCGTCCGTTGCCCATACAATTGAATGATGCTGAACCAAGTTGTTGCCCCCACATACCGATTGCTCCGTAATTACTAGGACTTGCGTTCGAATAGAAGTTAAATGCATGCCAACTAGTATTGTAATTCGAAACCGTATTAACCCCTACGTTAAACAACATGTAGCTGTTGGAGTTGAGCGAAGGAGTGTAGAGTGATGACGAAATCCCACTAGTAATGATCATATTACTGGTGATACTGAGACCTCCCGTGATTGTGGTTGCACCAGCGGCGAGCGTCCCAGTGATGGTCGCGTTTCCTCCGACAGAGATGTTAGAGCCGAGAGTGAGGTTTGAGCGAATATTTACATGGTTATTCGACGTCTGAAGACCATTGAGCTGGAACAGACCGTTGCTCGTGGTGGTCAGGCTGTAGGTATTGAGGGTTAAATTTGAATTCTGATTAGAGTCCCTGTATACGATACACGAGTCTTTGATGACAGTACTCCACTGTCCGATTTCCATGTATGAAGCTTGGTCTTTCAGTTTGATGAAACCTTGAGTAAAATTCATGAGGGTAGTTAGTCCACTGTCTGCAGACTGAAGCAGACTCGAGACAGCACCAGCCCCGTTGAAAGCTTGAAATGCACCGAAGGCTATACCCGCTGCTCCAAGTACTGTACCGCCTACAGCGAGGGCGTTGGTCGTGGAATCGAAACTGGGTTTATTTGTTAGACTAGAGTAGTCGATCGCAGTGGCTGTTAAACGATAGTTGCTTAGACTATTGCTCGAGAATATTCCGATGTTGCTGGCGAAGACGCTTGTGTTCGATCCAAAGGTAGAGCGGTTTGTGTTGCTGTTGATTAGAGCAAACAACACGTTGCTTGTACTGTAATTGCTCGTGTTGTTCGAGCAAAATACCCCAAGATTGGAAGAGAATGTGGAGGTGTTCGAGGAAAAAACGGTTGAATTACTACAGTAGATTCCTAGATTCGATGCGTAGTAAAAGTTGCTTGTAGAGAAATTGCTGAGGGCGACTAGATTGTTGCTGGCATAGTAGAAGTTGCTTGTCGAGAAATTGCTAAGGGCGACCAGACTATTAGACGTTGCAACACTAGTGTTGCTTCCGAAAGTATCTCGAGAAACATTTGAGTTGATAAAAGCAAAAACAGTATTGCTCGTGCTGTAATTTGATAGACTATTACTGCCAAAAACAGACGTGTTGCTTCCAAAAGTTGCATTGCTGTAGATTGAATTTGAGAAGGACGTGATCGTAGCAGTAGAAGCAAGGGTATTAATCTGATTACTAGAATAAGTAGCTGTGTTGCTGTCGTACAATCTTAGGGGATAGAAAGTGTTAGACGTGACAAAGGTCGGAATCAGATTGGAACAAAAGTTTCCTGTCGTCTGAGCGGCAGTCGCTGCGTTGGACGCGAAGACGCTCTGGTTCGAAGTGTAAACGTATCTCGGGTAAATGTCGTTGGAAAAACCTTGAATTGTAGTAAAAGATGAGTTGCTTAATGTGCTTATTGCACTGCTGTTGCTTGAAACAGAAGAAGCAAGAGTCTGCAACTGATTCGAAAGCGAAGAAAGTTGTACATTTGAAAGAGTTCCCACGGTTGCAGACGATACAACAACCGACGGGGCGGTTAATACTCCAGCAACCGTAACATCCTGTAGAAATTCGGCAGCGTTACTGATGGAGAAAGCTGGATCTATCTGAACACTGCTAACAATATTAGAACCGTTTGAGGATGTAGCAGAAAACACGAAATAACCGCCTGTTGGGTTAATCTCTGCTGTCAGCGGGTACGAAAATTGTATAGCATCGTTGACATATAATCTCAGGGTCGTAAGGGTTTGTCTTAGGGCGATTAAGTTATTGCTCGCAAGAGGTAACGGGTATGTATTCGAAGATAGAAGGGTGTTCGAACCTGAATAGAGCGATATGTTGGAAGCAAACTGATTCAGTTTGACAGAATACTGGACGTTCAACGAATCTCCCCAGGTTAACGATGTAGTATTGACCTGTCCAGTCTGGTTAAGATAGTATCTGCAAAGAAACGAATTCGCTGGAGCGACTGAGACTGTAGCGACTCCAGTCTGACTTGCACCGCTGGTCAAGTAGACTTGATTGTTTGACAGAATTGCAGCATTCGAAAGAGTCAGACTCATTATAATAATGAGGATACAAAAATGAGAATCAGGTTTCGTGGCGGGCGACGTGAGCCTTGAAGTTTCTGCGAGTTATCTCTTTCGCACAGTGCGGACAAGATTCTCTTTGCTGACCGTAAACTTTCTGGTACGCGAGATACGCGACGCGGTGAGGGCTGTCTGGTCCCTGGTTTCTCTGCTTACTATATTCAGCAGTTCTGGCTTTGTAGTTCTTTCTATATGTTTTCCTCTGCTCGGCAATTTTCTCTCTATTCTCTTCGAGAAACTTTTTCTTCTTCTCAGCAATATCATCCTTGTTGTCTTCATAGTATTTCTTCTTGGTGCGACCAGGTATGTTGTGGTTCAATGTACCGATTTTGCGAATCCACACTGCTTCGCGAGCATGAAGTTGATCTTTTGACTCGCAAGGACATTCTTCCAATAACTCAAGATGTATCCCGTTCCATCTATTTGGTAGAGAGTTCACAAGACTATAGATTGGATAGTTAGAAAACTTGTCCACTTTCGAATGTGCAACATGACCCGTACGTCTTCCACTTAGATGCTTTTTAGTCGTACTCCCAACGTAAATATGTTCTTTTCCCTCATGGTTGATGCGGATAGCGTAAATCTTTCCCTGAGCATAGTTGACCATTCTTGTCTTTTTATGTTGTTTTCTCCTTAAATATTAATAATTGAAAACAGATTTGGAAAAATTCCCTCTCCATCCAGCAGTGCTTGGAATCGATGGCATGTTTACTGTGCCTGAAGTTAGGTCTGTGAAGTTTACCGCATCGTTTGGATAGAAGGTGCCCGAAGAGTCAAGGATTAATCTAGCATTATCTCCATACAACCCTGGAGTCATTCCACCTGTCGCCTGAATACCTGAACCAATCTGGACAATAGAACTTCGTACAACCCCACCACATACCACGTCTTTTCCACTGTAAAGATTTGAATTTACGAACACATTAGATGAACTGGTGGCCAGCGCCGGTGTGTTCAAATTACTTGTCAGATAGAAACTACTGACATTAGAAAGATCGCAGTTGGAATTAATCACAAGGCTTTGAGAAATCATGTTTGAACCATTGCTATATGCCATACTGACCGTTATTTGACCAAAGTCTTGGGTAATCGTACTGCTATTGGACTGGTTAAGAACCTTCAAAATGAGATTGCTTTGATTTGCTTGGATGCCAGAGACAGAGTAAGGAAGAAAGGGGTTCAAAGGGTTTGATGTGGCCTGAACCCAACGAAAATTACTTTCACTGATTGAGAAGTTAGAAGCAGAGATTCTTACAAACCCGTTTGAGTAAGAGGAAAGACTTAGGTTGCACGAACTGGCAACACTCAGATCGTAAGCCGCGTTTGAACCATTACTTAAAGTATTCCAATTAGATAAAGAGAGACCTGAAATGAATCTTGTTGAAATGCTGTTAGTGTTGGTTATGTTGCTGGTTATCATAGCACTGCTTACATTCAGAGACACGTTGCAAGAGGTCGAGATTCTAGACCCCGCAAAATTTATCATGCCGAGCTGGCAATTCGATGTGGAGAATTGATTGCTGCCCATACTAATCGCTTGAGGGTATAGCGTTTCTGTCGTCATGTCAATCAGCAAATTAGACCCAGAAGTCGTGTTGTAAAGTGATCCGTTGTTAGTGCTGAACCCACCAGAAGGGATTCTATACACCTTAGACAAGTCAGAAAGGTACAGGTCATTCTTAACTCCGATAGAATAGTTAGAAGCGGCGAGAGGACGGCGAAATACACGCTCCCAAGCTACATTTATGGCGTTAGATGAAGTATCATTTGAGTCTCCAAGCAGGTCTTTTTAAGGATCGGTTATCTCATCGGGTAAAGCGGGCGTTGGACTGACAAGTCCTTTAAGTGCATTGTACAAATCATAGCTTAAAGAAGCTAGATCGAAAGCGCTCTGAGCCAGATTGAAAATGTCGAGTCCTTCGTCTGATTCTGGAATGTTTTTAAGAGATGCCCAATCGATTTTGCTGTTGCTATCGATTACAACGTTGTTCGACCTGTCTAAAAGCTGCGAGAGAATGTAAACGTTCGACCCAAGGACAGTCGTAGCATCTAGGTAATTTGCAAGCACAGAAGACGCAACAAGGTTGCTCGTGCAGGTCAGCGTACTGGTCTCCATGTTGACTGCATCAACAACACCAGACGCTAGATTCTCAAGATAAAGATTACTCCCCGAACCTGTATTGAAAATAAGATTGGAGAAGCCAGCGTTTTGAGCTGACAACTGGGTCGTCTGTATGTTACTAGAAACCAGATTGGAAGAATATAGAAAGGTCGTCGCTGCCAGGTAAGACTCTGTAAAGACAAAGTCGCCGTTGCACGATGTGATATTGCTGGTGCTGACCACTCCGTGAAGGGCATCGACTGCCACTGTATCTTCTAGATCTTCTAGATAGCCACTGGCGACAAAATAGTTCATTCTTTACTATATGATCATTAAAAAGTCAGGCTGATTGGCTTGTGTTGAACCTTTAGACTTTTGTAAGGTATTCGCTTGACCACCTGGTCAGCTTTGGCGATGTAGAAGTACTTCTTTTGTATCCCATAGTAGGTGGTCTGAGTCCTCGCGATCATAAGTCCGTAGACAGACGCCGCTGCTCGAAAGATGTGGATCGTGTCGACAATGGACAATTCTTTTTTGAAGTTGAACTCCCAGTCCTGCTTTAGATAATGGTCGCGAAGTTCTCCAAACAGGTCGGCAATCTTTGCCTGGGTTCGATTCTTTCTCATGTCGTCTTCAAACATGCAGTGCATGAACTTCCCATAGCGCTTGATCGGGAAGCAAGCCGCAACCTTGTCAAACAATTCTCTAGGAAAGTCTGGATTGTCAGAATCCAGAAGGGTATCCATGGTGCTTTGTATCTCTTGATATAAGAACAAAAAAAAAATGATTGATTTAGACCGCCAGATGTTGCTCGATCAGGCAATTAAGAACATTACCAGCTTTTCCGGGAGACCGGACGGGTTTACATTACATCCCCGCCGCAATCAAGTACCAGACTGATAACTCTCCATTATGTCGCCTATAATCGAGCACATTTGGCTCAAAAAAAAGATTGGGTAGATGCTCAGTAGACAGGGTTGATGTATTGTACTTGCACACAATCACCGCTTTTTTCGACAATAGCGATCGGCAGCTTTGCTCCCGTACAGGTTGAGTCGACTTCTACGTCATCCTGATTGATTGTTGTTTGGGGAACACCGTTGATCAACCTGTTGCCTTTTGCATATAAAGAATCGATGTAAGCGTCATCGACATCTCTTGTTCCAATGGAAGCCCAGAATGGTTTTGGTAGATCAGGTCTTGTTGATGTAAAATTCATGTGCAAATGAATCAGAAATTTAAGATTTGCTGTCTTTTCGCCTACATACACAGAAGTTGGGTTTAGCACAAGAATCTTCTCTAAAAGGCTCTCTTTAACTAGACTGGAATAATTTTCAACAAAGTAAGCTTTTTTGCTTTCTGGGGTAGCCATCTTTATATCTGATGAGATAATATTTCAAAGAGAGAAACGCGGATGGACATATCAAAAGAATTTCTAAATTGAATACAAATGATGAAACTTTTATACTCTAATGGTAGAAATCTGGACGGTAGCCTGAAGATGTACAGAATTGACCGAACAAATGAGACTGAGTGCGAAAAGTACAGTGCAATCGAAAAAATCAAAGATGAGGTCTATAAATATTATCCTACCGCGTGTGCAGAATTGAAGGTAGCCGAGGTACTATCGCCATCCAGCTATGAGAAAACTTTTCATGCAATGACCAATTTTCTAAGAATTGAAAACATTCAAACGGTTCATTATGTGTCAATTCAGGGGTCTCTTGAACAGGATGAAGTTAAAATTACTTATAAGACACTCGTGAAAGAATCTATTGACATACGTGCTAAAGTTGCAGGTTCTGCAGATACTGTGCTTGACGCCGATAGTATTGAAGTAATTTTGTATAAGAAACGTAATTCTGATGACTTTGAAAACTTCGAGGCAAGGATATCCGTCAGATGCTACACTGTAGGAACCATTAATCAATCAACGGTAACGTATTTGAATCCCATTCTTTGTGTAGAAGATTCCGAAGAAAAACAATGCATTTACCAAAGATACTTATATGCCCCATAAAAAAATGAAGGATTTAGACTGCTAGACTACGTCCGGGTGAATCCTTTTGATGTGTTGTTTAATCCAGTCTCTTCTGTAGTCTTTGTTGCAGTGTGGACATGTAAGACGTGTTGCTGAATATTCGCGAGTTTTTCTAAGATAATCTTCTTTGTTTGCTTCGTAATACTTCTTGTTCCGATCCTTTATTTCTGCTTTCTGCGTGGAACGACTTTCCTTGCTCTTTGCATTATGGACATCCTTGTTTTCCTCCCAATATTCTTTATAAGTTCTTCCTGGAATCTGCTTGTTCAATGTTCCAAGTTTACGAATCCATTCTGCTTCTTTAGCAAACAGTTGATCTTTCGAATCGCATGGAAATTCTTCAATCAATTCAAGTTGTACATCTTTCCATTGGTTTGGCAATAATTTGACCAAAGTGTATAGTGCGTGGTTTTGCAAATTTGCCCATTTCGAATGACCGATATGACTTTGCTTTCTCTGACTGAGCCACTTCTTGCAAGTGCTTCCTACGTAGACCTCGTGCCCGATGACAATCTTGTAGATCTTGGCTTGTTGATAGTTGACCATTTTTAACTATTTAAAGCACAATACCTTTAAGTACTAATAAAGCTACCATAAGTATTTCCAAGACCAATATGAAGGTGATAAAGGATCGCTGATCACCCGCTTTCCCTCCTTGTTCAAAACTTTTGAATGTCTCTCGAAGTACGCCCTCCGTCTCACCGGGTCTTTGTGATTCTGACTTTTGGGCAGCAAGCCGGTGCGATCGTAGTAGTGCTGATAATTGGTCGCCCCAAAATGAATGACCCTCTGCTTTCCTTGGTAGGTAAACTCAACTTTGAGCTTTTTCCCGCTTATAGGAGAGCGCGAGAAGTGAATATCGGTAGGTCCCATTATAGAATGGTAAGAAAGAAAAAATCAAAATTCATCATCCGAGTCCTCTACATACTCGTCATTGTTGGCTTGAAAGTTTAGGTAATCGTAGTCCGATTGATAGTCGTCTTCCGAGGCAGCAACAGACTCCGCATCAGAGTCAGAATCATCATCTGATTCAACATAAGGAGTCCGTCTGAATGTATACCTCATGTCCTCAAGGACGCTGTCCATGCTATAACCGAGCTTTCTCTCAATTTTTGCAAGTTCGTACTCTTCCCCATCTAGTTCCTTGTTCGTTTGAACAAAGCGGTACCAATCGGACTCATCCTTAGAGTAGTCCATGTAGACCAAAAGACAATCGCGCTTGTGTGCCTGACGCCGCTTGAATCTTGCCAAGATATCCTCAAAAAGGTCGCGCGGCAGGGCGTTATAGACGGTCTTGATATCCATTATTTTTGCTGATATTGCTTGGGTTGCTTGAATATTCGGGGAGTCCTGGAAAATTCAAATTTTTTTTGGCGTACCACTCTGACTGTGTAACCAGTCTTGCCTTTAAGTAGTTTTCATTTTCGTTCAAATTTGCTGTTTTTTATATCTGATTATGTAAATGAGTTTGACATTGAAGCAGGTCGAGCGAGCCCTTCCATTCGATCTGTACGAAAAGATTGTGAGAATGAAGCTGGAAAATGAACGGAAGGCTGACCCAGTTGCATATGCACTAGAGAAGGACATTAAAGATCTCACATTAAAGGATTTGTGGGACATATATGAGCACCTAAGCTACGGAAAAGTATCATTTGAACAAATAAAAACAGCCATACGACTTTTGCAAAAAATCGATCAACATGTTGGATGGTGGGACAATAGGACTTGGACAACGAGTAGCGCTCTAGAGATTGAGAATTTTAATACCGTTGTTGTACTGAAGACAATGTTTTTTAAGGCTCCCTACATTCGTAAATGCTTCGCTTTATGGCACACTAAATTGAGGCAACAAATGTACTATCCTGGAGCTAAATACAAAGTGCCTCGTAGAGGAAGCGCCAATTATAAAGCGTTCAAAGAAATCTACAAATTTGATGATTAATCGTCGACGCATTAGGTAAAAGACAGGAAAAAGACAAAGGTGTAAGTATTTAATGTATTATTTCTAATTATTTTTGTAGAAGTGGGGAGGGAGAAGTGGGGAGCGGGGAGGGCGGGGAGGGCATATTTATAAAAAATATTTTGGAAGGGGGTGAATGATTATATAAATTTGAAAAAATGCCCTCCCCGTGCTCCCCACTTGGGAAGGGTCTCCCCGAATTTCTCAAGAACTAGATTGAAGATTTCTAAAAAGTTTAGCGGGGATCTGCGCGGGTCGGTAATGGATGTGGGAGTGAAGACCATTACCACACACGGGTTCAGCGTTTCCGATCTAGTTCAAAAAAAAATTGAATTTTGCAAAGGGTGGATGGGTGGGCACGGTTATTTCGTGACGAAAAACAATATTGCACCCGTAAAGGCTTAATTAAAATTTTTATTATTCATGGATAATTAGCGGTAATTTTATCCCCTATTTTTTCGCGGGAGGTCTCACGATATTTGCATGGAATTTGCGGGAGACAAAAAGAAAAGTACTTAAGGCTATCTCAGTCTATATAGTTGAAGAGTGAAACATAATACGGTATTGTTTCGCGATGATTCCAACTAATATATAAAAAACAATTTAGTAAGCACTTAAAGAGATTTTGATTATAACATTTAGTGCGACATACCACGGTATGCACTCATTATTTTAAAAATTTGATAAAAAGCGCGCAGTGTGTTAGTACTTAAGGAGACTGAGCTATGTTAGTATGTGAAGAACGTGCAACTTTACCATTACCATTCAGTCTTGTCATACCATTACCGAGTAGTCCGTAATTTGCGGCAATTTATGCGGGCGTGAGTGAGACCTCCCGCGAAAAAATAGGGGATAGAATTACCGCTAATTATCCATGAATAATAAAAATTTTAATTAAGCCTTTACGGGTGCAATATCAATATATTTTCCATCCTGCCATTGGATGAATCATATCATTTCACGGAATGCACTCCATTCGGAAGCCTTTGGTATTACTAAAGGCCTGAATCAAAATTTTGTTGGGCTTCCGCCCAAACTGATTGTTTCCATCAAGTATTCAAGATGCAGCAGAATTGATGGTAACTTACGGTTTATTAACGCCCTGAGCCACATAGAGCCATCGGGCAAAGTCTGCCGGTGAGACCGGGCCCACGGTACAATGAGTTGACTCTGCAGCTTGCTACGGCTGCAAGTCATGTCCAGAAGGCTATACATGCTACCACCTAAGGCTACGGCATGCACTCAACAACCCAGATATTACCTGTGAGAGCATGCTTCTTGACGAAAAAGATTTCTCTAGCAGACGTGCACTACTTCCTGTGGAGACCTGATACAACGATAATTGGGGTCTGCTAAGCTTGACTGCTTGACAACACCTCATTCAACTGTGGGCTCTGATGACGCAACTACTTGGAGAATGTTGCCAGTATTGGAGCCAGGCGAGATGTTGCCGCAATTGCTAGGACCCTCGTTGTAGTCTCCACAGGGGCAAGTGTGTGCCAAATGTCAGTTCACGCCTGCAGAGTAATTGTGATGCTTGTTTGATAATGGCCGTTAAAAAACTTCATCGAGAAGAAAAAGGTACCATGGTGTTCAGAAAGCATCACAAAATTTTCCTAAGTTATCCTGGCTGAGCAGTCAATCGGCTTTGGAAGCTTCAAGGATTGAAAGATTGTTTAGAACTCTTGTGCTTCGGTGCGCTGCACCCAAAGCCGGAAGTTGCACCATTCAGCCAAGCAACGTGTTGGACTGCTTCGCAGCTTTTAATTGATCAGGATAAACGCTCAGTTTTGCCAGGGGAAGACAGGCAGTCACGGCATTGGTTGGCCAACCAGAACGATGATGCTGACTTTCCAAGCAAGCATAGCCATTTTATGTGGGCAGTCAGACCTTCAGTCTGACAATGTGTCCAGCATTAGTCAACAGCAGAGGGAAAGGGCTGTACATACTGGTTTGCCCTTTGCGAGGATTGACTAATACTTGCGCAAAAGCATTGCAACAACCAACTTGCGTCTACTTTGCAATGGCGCCCACTGTTTTGACTTTCTGACTTGTCCATGTCATTGTGCATGGAGTCCGGGGCGCCATAGCCAGGACACTGAGCTGGTTTTGTGGTTATAGCCAGATGCAACATTGCACTCCTTTAAGTAGAGGCCATGAGAGCAGAGACCAGTCAAGAGTGCTCCAAGCTCATTGGTGCTTTTTCAAAGCATTTGATGGGTTTTTGATCGCATGCAACTTCGATGGCTTGATTACAATCGACACCTTTGCTAGCTTTGCTGCTTCATATCGTACACGGTACCTGAGAGATATGGTACCTACCTATGTGCGTAGCACTGCGTACGGACTACAGACGGTACCTACAGAGGTAGAATACCGCACCTGGTACATGGAGAGGGTAATAATCAGTCATCCTACGCTTGGTCTAGCGGCTAAGGGAAGGGTCATTTTGTAGCGGTACCCCCCGTAGCAACTGTTAAGGGGGGGGTACCTTGGACCAATATTGAATCCTAGGGTGATGAAGGGGGGGGGACTCGGCAGCCTGTGAAGAATCTCGTAGCTACATGGGGGGGGAGCCTTTGCAGGCCTCGAGATGGAAAGGTCATAGGGGCAGATTTAGGCGTTTTGATCCCTTTTGATTCGTTCCAATGTAGGATTCTGGGTGTGATTTGGGCGTTTTATGGGCAAATTCTGCACCAAATGGTCAAAAAGACCTTACAAGTAGCTCTCTGTAAGGATCGGTGCAATCGAAGTCTGGCAAATATACTCAATACATCTAGGAAATTCGCCTTTTTCAAGCCTGTATATGGGAGGGGGACTTGAAACCTTCCAAGGCTCGAAAGGCATGGGGGGGGGACCTTGGGACTTGAGCCAGTGGGGCAAGTTGGGAAAGGGGGGGGACAAGGGTCCTCAACTCAAAAGGGCTCAACAGTTACTACGGGGGGTACAGCTTCAAAATGACGCTTCCCTTAAGGCGTAGGGATTTCCCCTTCACTGGGTGATGAAATGATGACGTCAATGTCTGCGAGGGACCTGGGTTCGATCCCTCGCAAACGCACTACGGGTCATGCCGCGACAAAGGGTGTATAATTCCTCGTAAGTCGAGGTCGTCGCCGCCTCCCAGGGGCCGCCGTGCGGTTTGGCACCCGCGCTCCGGCGACCGTCGCCAGGTATAGGAGTCCCACATCTCCTCAGATTGTTCATCCTTTACCTGGTACATGGAGACGGTGACGGCCACGGGTACCGAATCTACCGATACACCGGTACCTGCATTTGGCTGTACTATTTTGTACCTCAGTGTACCTGCCCAAAGGTACCTAGGTATGTCGGTCCCAAGAAGCAATGATTGTATGGCACCGTGGAAAAGACGAAACGTCGGTTTCGTGAGCACCACCGAGCACTTCTAGCTACCGAGTGTGTACCTCGTACCTACTACCGTACCTATAGGTAGTAAAGTTTACTACCTATAGGTACTGTAAACCTCGTACACATGTGTGCATAATGGAATACGGTACTGGCAAGCCCCCAGTGGCAAGCGACAGTCTGTGTTGTCACTTTGAGAATCTGTGCTGAGCCAATGAGAATCCGGACCTTCTGGGGCAGCCAGCACTAGCCGCAAGCCTGACTTGCGTGCTGTCTAACAATGACATGTAAACCTGCGCTGCGCCACATCAAACCGTGCAATGCCAAAGAGTGAACGATTCTGATAGGTATTCTGCGCGGATCTTCGAAGCTCCTCCTAGCTCTTGTGAAGGCTTCAAAAGCAGGGAGTTGACCAAAGTGAGGCAATAGAAGCTGTGCAGGTGGAGGGTCGAGAAGCCTTGTGGCCCTTTTCTTCCGTATTAGTTTTTAAACAAGCTATTTCTGCTAAACAAGCATCTTTGGAGTCTGCATCTTTGGAGTCTGCATCTTTGAGGCCGTAGGAAGCTTAGCGAATATACAGACAGCATTGCGTTTCCAGCTCAGTGTGCTGGAGCCGCTGCAACCTCAACCTGCCTGGCTATCGTCGACGCTAGTCTGGAATACGTTTCAAGACAGGCGCAGGTTTCTATGTGTGCTGACGCCTCGACTGTCGTCTGAATCTGGGACTCAAGACATTCCTCAAACATCCAATAATGTCGCAAGAGTCACAAAAGAGGTGGCCATAAATATGAGGGAGTTTTAAAGTATGCATACCAAGTAGCGAAGCTCTGACTAAGAGTTCAGCTCCAATCATTTGCTGAACACGGCATTGGTGGTCACCAGCGACTAATAATTGCTAGCTGCTATTGCTCCGCTGTCCACCTTTTGGCGCGCTTGACGCGCTGGGCTCTGCCGCTTTGGGCCTTAAGTTAGCCTTCAAATGAAAGCGCAGAGCTGCAACCCATGAAGACCAGCAGTGTGGTTGACAGCTTTCCTATCCAGATCTGCCACAGCCCGCAATACGTAGCGGTTGCTGTCATGGGAGACCAGCTTACCGGAAAGAAGAGGAGTCCTCCGATCGTTGGCGCCACTCTAGTTCTGACCGCTTTCCTTGTGTACTTGCTTATGGGGGGCCGGCCGCCAGGTACCTTCGATCAGGTACTTCCTTACCGCGATGCCCCTAGCTTTGACTGCCAGAACTCGTTACAACTGTCCATATCTTTGCCGCTGAAAGCTCCCTTTCTGAGGAAAGATTTGAGGAATGGTTTCCGTTAAATGGGCCCTGCCGGCCTTTGCCTATCGGAATTGTTTTTACCATTCATATTTGCTGCTGGAAGCTCCTTTCCCGATAAGAAAATGAAGAAAGGGCTTTCGGGAAAGAGACTGAAACTTTCAGTCTGCCGCATCTTTCCATTCAAACGGCAATTCTCATAGCAAGCTGTAATCGCTTTGAACCTTCTTCAACTCCAGCTGGTTCAAGACTGAATCAATCTCTCAATTTTCAGATATTGATCTGCAGGTATCGCACAAAATGCATGCACTTCTCCAGTCTGCCACCGCACTGTCAGAAACAAGGAGCGAGTTTGCGCCGGAGTGGGCCACAATATGCCAGGACGACTTTTGTCTCGAGGGGCCGAACCTCAAGCAGGCTTGCGTCATGCAGCCGAGCCACTTCTTCCTCCACATGCCTGGAGCAAGCCGGTGAGCACCAAAAAGTTGCGCAAGGCGTTGCAGTCCAGTGAAAACGCTAGGAGTTGTGCCATCAGCCTTCAATTGGTTCCAAGCTTTTCCCGAAGTCTAAGCAGACTTGCATGGATGGTTATAAGCTGCCCAAACCATTCTCTCAAGATGCGGAAGACTTAATAACTTTCAGTTGCAAAAATGCAGTCCTAGCTCGAATCCAAAACAGAGCCTAGCGCTACTTCTGGCGGGCCTAGCTTCCTTTCGTGAGCTGATCAAGCTAGAATCGACGGCATACCTCGTTCGTGAGAATATGAAGCCGGTCATCCGCTCTTGCAGATTCAAGTGCTACGGACGAGCGGCGGGCCCGGCGGGCATCTTTCAGCTGGACATGACGGTCGTGGATCAGGGGACGGTGCGGGTTGACTTCACGCCACAGCAGGCACGTCCTTCCTTCCATCAGAATCCAATCTACGTATAGTTAACCTTTGATATAGTGAGCTAAGCAGCTTAGGACGGGTGGGTTTATTCTGGGGGTTAGGGTGCATACGGGTGTGGAGCAGGTGATTCTGAGGGTTTAGGTTCTCAGTTCCAGCAGCTTATTCACGGAGCTAACTGTACGTCAATGAAGAGACTGCTTAAGCTTCCTCACCCCGTCCCAACGTGAGGCTTACTATAAGGCTGAAGCAGTTTTGTGCTGAGGAGATCGAACCGGGCGAGGATCCGAGAGTACGAATTTGGGAGAAAGTTGTCCAACGTTCTCTTGGGCACGCCTTTAACCCTGAAAGCAGCGACTGGGGGAGAGAACCTTTCGCGCAACCTATCACGTACATTATCTGCTTTAGGCTTCGCATTGAAACCCAGTAACGTTCATCGTGCTTTCATCAAGACTTTCGCTTTTGCTACATTTTGATATCTTACTCTCCCAACGTTGCCCCCGTGCACCGTCAGTAAGGTTGACAATTGTTGCTGCAGGAAGGGGTTTATAAGCTATGGATCTCGTCCGACTTGGTCCTCCCATGGATCCCCTCCGAGCGCCCAGTCTCTTCCATCTTCACCCCCTGGCTCCACCAGCAAACCCTCCCCATGCCCCAAACCCTCGACTTAACCGTCCTCCCAAACCCGAAAACCCCTGTCCGGGGATGCAAGCCGTGCCGAGGCCCCGGGGTTGGCACGCTGCCCGGGCAATGGGTTAACCGGACGGAGCTAACCCGGGTTTGTGGGGCAAACGTGCTCGGGGCGATGGAGGAGTGGGTGGATGACGACTTCGTTTGGGCCGCAAGGGAGTGCACGTTCCCGTTTTACTCGCGCGCCGAATTTTTGGAGCACTTTGCGGGGGCGAGCATCCTGCTGGCCGGGGATTCGACGGTACGCGTGACGCCACCCCTCCGTCTGTTGCCTGCGCGATACTATCTTGGCACTTTTGGAAGCCCACTGAGTAACGGTCTTTCGACGATCTGCGCTGTAGTGCTTTTAGAAGGTCTCCAAGTTCGCTGGTAACTTTTTGGAGTCGCCACTAGAAGAAGCTAAAGTGGCATGTTTGGAGTCTGATTTACCAGCACTGCTTCGGAGATTTGAACCCGCGGATCTGCCCTCAACCTAGTGTTTTCGCCCTTCAATCGAAGCTATCAAAAGCTCATGAAGCGGGGCCTTTTTAGATCTGGGTTGACAAGCAGGTGCTGCCAGCAACAGACGACGATACGCAAGGGCCCGAGCGAGCATTTCAAAAAGGTTCTGTAGGCACCGCACGACGAGTCGTCGTAGTCGAATCGGCCTTGGTCCGTGAATTGGCAATCCAGAGAACGACAGTCTTCTGACAACCTCAGATCACCTCCTGGTGGGTTCTGATGGGTGGCGCAGGACAACAATTTCCTTGCCCTGTTCTGACATCTGTCCACACCTTAGTTCGGACCAGCCCTGCTAAACAACGGAGTTTGTGGCCCTTAACCATGGATGGTTATGGGCTTGTTATAGGCTGTTCAAGGTTATATGTTTAACGACCAGATTCGGGTGGTAACCAGCCCCGGAACGAGGACTAAGCCTGGTTTTTTTGTCCTATAACCAGCTGAGACTCAGTCTGGTAACCCGCCTGATTAGAAGCCAAAACTTCCTATGTAGAGCAAGGTCTCTATTTGTCTTACCAGTTCCGAGGTCATTTCACCGACCTTCAGAATTGGCTCTGGTACGGGAACGGTCCGGAGACGCTTCAGGGCCCGTATGAGACGTACGGAGAAGGAAGCGGTACATATGCCAGCTCCTGGGACGACCACGTGTCGAGCTTCAATACGCCGCTGTGGGGCTTCCGTCACGACATGCTGAACATAACACCGAACCCAATGGAGGCAAGTGATTTCCAGCTTTAGGGTGACTAAGTACCAGTACCGTTTGACGTACTTCTCAGCTTCCAGGTCCGTCCAAGCATCTCGATCTGTAAATATGCAGTGCGTGATTCAAGTTAGAAAACGCTGCTTACAATTTTGCGAAGTGCCCTGCCTGCAGAGACGTTACATCATACTGACAGGTAACCTGTAGGAGTTCAAACGAATTGCGAGCCTCCACAGAATTGTAAGCGTCTTTACCAGATTCACGTGCCACTGAAGGTTGGAAGTTTTCTTTGCAAGTTATTAGGAATGAGTATCGCTGAGAAAGCAGAAAGAGGATGGAAATCTGAAACATTGAGAATCTGACAGCAAGATAGGAACAGCGAAGCTGAAATTGGAGACACAAGACGACAACGTCAAACACAGCGAACAAGGCACTAGATTCACGGAGATCTGCTATAAGCAGGTTCGTCTACAACAACGTCTGCTAACAAAAGTAAAGTGATAACATGACAACCTCAGCTGCTCTCGCCTCGTCTTCAGGTTGGGAAGGTGCGCATCGAGTACTTTCCGGTAACCGACGACTTGTACGGTTTTGAATCGTTGGTTCGCAGAGCCTGGGAGAACAAGGTGAGTCACCATATTGCACTCAAAGAGCCGAATAAGAAATTCATCTCAGAGTAGTCTTGCGAATCCTGCACGCCCCAACCGTTGTGTAGAAAGCATGTCCGAGAAGCGGCCCAAAAGCGTGTCCCAGCTGTCCAACAGCTGCCGAGACTTTCTGGTCCGAAAGGTCGCACCCGAAGGCAAAGGAAGCGAAGCGAACATCTGATGTGGTAACGACTTAAGCACAGGACTTACTGATCGTTCACGGCCGGTCGAAGGTCGATTTGCGACGCTGCAGCTGTCGACACCCGTTTAGATAGCTTAATTCCGGGTTAGCATAACAACAGATGTCGAGGTAAGACGAAACCAGGAACTGAAACCAACCGACAGATCTATCCGCTCCGCACCTTTGCCCACCTAAGCCCCTCCCCTGACCGGACTTGTCTACAGGCCGGGCAATGAGGTTAATCTACCTGATTTAGCTGGGTCTACTTTACCGAAACTACTCGTATACGCCTGTTCGCTCGCTGACGTCCGACTTCGCTCAAAGGCTGTCGTCTTAACGCCGCTGGCGTCACCCGAACCTCGTCAGATTCCACTACGCGTAGTATAAGTCAATCCGTCTTCGCTCAGAGATCTTCACTTTGGGCGCTTTACATCGCCTCCCCGGAGGTCAAACTCGGCAAACCCCACTTCCTAAAGTATACGCCTAGTCGCTCGCTGATGTCCGTCTGCGCTTAGATTAGCGCAGCTGACGTCACCGGGAGTCCGCAGGTGAACCACGCAAGGTCCACTACCTGAATCGTAATCGATTTGCTCATTTCCGTCTTCGCCCGGGAACCTTCACTTCGGCTAAATTGAACGCCTGCACACTCGCTGACGTCATTCTAGCCCGGCTGACGTCACCGTGAGTCCGCAGGTGAACCTCGCCAAGCTACCTAAGCTACACGCCGAGTCGCTCGCTGACGTCCGGCTTCGCTCAGTTTAGCGCGGCTGACGTCATCTTGAGTCCGCAGGTGAACCTCGCCAAGTTTCACTACCACGCGACTGTGCTCAACTACGGGCTGTGGGGCATGCACCTCGGCATCCAGTTCTCGTGCCAGATTCCGGCCTTCTTCCGCAACATCTTCCGGAGCCTCATCTGCCGCCCGAAAGAGCTCCGGAACTCCGTTCTGCACCCCTTCGACTTCACCATTCCGCCGGAACAAGTCCTGGGCAGCAATAAGTGCTCCTGGCGAGACTTCGACCCGCCCGGAAACAGCGGAACCGGGGTGCACCTTCCGAGGGACACGTGTCTCGAGCGGTTTCCCGGGAGGCTGGTCTACCGGTCGGGGAGCGCGCGGTTTGAGTGGTCGCACGTGTGCGTTGGGAACCACACAATCCCACGCAATCTGGTGAGTTCAATTGAGCTTATCAAGTTATCGAACTTTGTTAATTCCCACTTCTCTTTACTGGCATCTTACTCAGTACAGGCGCTCGGGTCCCGGTTTGGGTTAGTTGGGTGGTTAGGGTGGGTTCGGATACGGAGCGGCGTGATACTCGGGGTTCTGGTGTAACCGATAGTTTCAGCACACCGGATCCTAAGTGGAATGATTCTCGAGTGCAGTGGGGACTCACCATACGCTTTTTAGTGGACCAAACACAGCGAGTAGTTCGCAGCGCGCAAGGAAACTCAACTGATTGTCCTCGTTTGCTGCCTATGCCCGTGACGGACAACTCTGCTCCGTGCAACCAGTACACATCTGGCACATGATGTTTTGCACGGCCCGCTGGCCCTTCTTCTCCTCTTCAGCAGCGAAACGTTTTAACAGCACCTCCGAAAGAGTTTCGGTACACGCCTCTGAGACTTTCCATATGACGTCTTTCTTTTGCAGTGTCAACTCGACAAAGGAATAGAAACGATGGTGGGGGATGCGTTCAAAGGCTCGGCTTGGGACGCAGAGGTTCTGATGCTGGTAAGCGCTTGGCCCTTCAGGAGTAGGCAGGTTACATATTCACCACTTGCAAGGCAGCTGTTCCAAATAGCACTTGGCTTGAGCGAAGCCGAAACGTCCTAGTTTTAGACACGTACGTGCTGATCGGCTCACATCGGGACAGGGGCTTGGTAGAGACAAAGCCGGTCAGGGGGCTTGAACGGAAGGGTAGCTGCACGCTCTTTCGAGGCAATTTGCCGTTGTATCAGGATCTTACTCAACTCGTTACCGGCCAGAACAATCTCTTCGAAAGACGATGTAGGTTGTCAAATATCCGCTCCAAGAGAGACTTGTGTCGTACTCCAATTGTTTGTACTTGTAAGATCAGACAAACGAGACCGGTGGAGCGGTTTTTCGTGAGCCGAGAAGCAGCACACGGCACATACGAAGCCCTTTGCGCGTCCACTTTAATCTTATTACTGCGTTGTTTCGCAGGACATGTTTGACATAAGCACAACGAGACCCGACAGAAGTCTCGACGGTTACCACTTCTTCCCCCGGAAGTGCTTGCCTGGGGTGAGTGCGTGAGGAGACAGATCTGGCCCTTGATAATGAATGCTCAGAGAAACTCTTTGCATCGCTTAGGTCGTCAACTGCATTCAAGTGTCGCTGAATACTGATATCCGTTGATATCTTAGTTTCTGCAATCGAATGTCTCGCCGCTAATGGAGTGTATACCTCATCGCTCGTATCGCAGCAAAGCACGGAGAAGAGCTGCAACGAGTCCACGTGGAATCCAGTGGTCACGCAGTGCTGCTTCAAGCCCAACTTCCCTCAAATTGTGTCCAGCACAACGACCAATATGCTGATTGGCCTCCTATGGGACGACCCCTTGTTGAAAAAACGCTCATAAAAGCAGGGCAGGATATAAAATCATTTCGCAAAGCTTTTCTAGCATTTGGTTCGCGCTCTCAAATCGTGAGATGAGGAGCTCGCAAATCCGATATATCGCATTGGCAATTGTGTTTCGAACAGTCGAAGCTGTATGCGAAAGAGCCCACCAGTAAGTGTTGACCGAGAGACCTCCGACTTGGGTTTCTCGTTGTAGTCGACAGATCGACCTTGAGCGACAGTTTGAGTAGCGTGCAACCTTGTAGCATGTCGTGAGCTAGTGAAGAAGACCATTTCGCTTAAACTGCTATGTATATTAGAAATATCCCTCTCGGAGACGCTACCTTTGCGAAGGCAATGTGCTCGAAACATGCTTAGTCCCTGCATTATTTCCATCATATGGCATGCCTAACCTTGATTACGCCGCCAATGAAACATCAGTGCCTAAATATTCCACGACGTATTACCTGCCTCGAGCTCATCGCAAGTCTCAATGAGCTTCTGACATGTTCCTGCAAGGCGGGGGGCGGGGCTGGCCGACCGTTCGAGTGCACATACAGGGTGCTGGAGTTATTTAATCCAAGCCCGGCCATGCAAATAGACTCCAAGTCAAAGTTTGGTCGCACAAATGTCGGCATGCTATCAGTTGCAAGGCGCGCCGGCTGAGGTGCCGAGGCGGCCGCCGCCAGGCATTGCGATATTCCAGGCGATTCAGGGTTTTGAGGTTTCTCGCAGCTTCGTACACTGGATGTATCATCTTCTTTGTGCAGCTTTCGTTGGACCTTGAGAGCGTGTTGCACCGCCACGGCGAAGTGCAAAGTGACTTCATGAGATCGACAGATTTGAAGCGGCCCAAGATGCTTCGTGCCAGAGGCGATGACGTCAGCCTTTGTAGTTCTCAGGGCCAGGCTGCAATGCTGTTTGAACGCACAAAACATGCCCACGTGCACATTTTTGTTCGCTTCCCCCTGCCGTCATTCGGGTAAGACATTCTCTCTATCTGCACATACAATAGATCCTGAAGCGCGACTATGCACTGCTGTTTTCCATGGTCCCCCAGTGGCCTCTCCTCCCCATCCCCCGACGGCTCCGGTCCCGTGTACTCCCCCCCCGCCCCTTCCCCCCTGGTCGCGTGCTCGCCCTGGACAACATTCGTTCTCTGCTCCGTCGCCCAGTCCGACCCCACGACCTTCGCTCTAGTTCGCGCGCCAACGTCTCACCCCGCCCGCAACTGAAGCGCGCGCGCGCGCGCAGCGCGCCGGCGTCGGCGCACCGGGCCCAGGACGGCGCGCGCGTCGGTGCCGGCCGCCGGCGGTCCCGGGAGGGATGCAGCAGCAAAGAGTCCCTCGTTGACGGGGGGTTGCTCCTCCGCTCGTTCAACCCCCACGAAAAGTTCAGGCGGCGCGCGCGCAGCCGCTCGGCGAGGGGATGTTCCGACAACGCGGACGTTTTGCCACCCTTCTCTGAGGAGGCCGTCGGCGACCCTGCCCAGTGCCGACGTTAGAGACGGCGCAGGAAGTGACGTCAGCAGCGGACCCATGTGCGCGGCTGGCTCGCGAATAGGGCGTGGTGCACGGTTTGCACCGGACTTTGCACCTAGGGACGACGCTGGGCTACAAGCGGATGGTGCACCTTCACACCTCCTCCAGCGGGTGCTTCCTTGGTTGGTGTAAATACGGTCTTGAGCGCGGGTGAGAAAAAACTCTTGCGCGTGGATCATGGGAATGAGTTCACGAGCCCCGGTGAAAGTAGGCTCTCGGCCCCGGGGCGACGAAAACGCCAGTGGAGCAGTGGGTGCCAGAGTCTAGAGAGCGTCGAGTGCGGAGGGCTACGGTTTAACACGTTGCTATGACGTAATCAAGAATGTGCTCGTACTGGCGCCCGCTCTGCCTTTAGAAAAAGTTCTGGAACGCTGCCGCCTTTCAGGCTACTAGGCTTCCAGCTTTTCACACTCCTTCAAGACGACACGAGCTCTTCGTTGAGTATCGCACATTACTAAGAAGAAAGCAATGATGAGGGGCCGTTGCGGAGCTGGCTGTTCGACCCCGCGGCGCTGGAAGAGCGGCGGCCCCGGCGCGATGGACGCGATGGCGTGCGTCAGCAGCTGCGGGATTACGTCAGCGAGGACCTGGCGAACGGCCGGCTCGCAAACCAGTTTTTGCGTCAAGGAGGCGCCGGGCCAATATCTCGCAACGACGCTACCTTTGGACAGGTGGTCCTTTTCTAACCCTAAATCCCTAAAAAGTGTGAAAAAATTCACTGGAGCGGTCCGCGGGATCCCCCTGGAAAGGCGGACGAGCGTCAAAGCGGGCGAGGATGACGTCACCCGTTACGGCCAAGTCTGATACACCGTACTTGACTGTCTGCATGTGCAGCCCGACTCTCAAAGACGGTAGCCAATATCAATTGCTAACACAAATGTGATCCCGTACGTCTCAGCGGGTGCTTCATACAAGAATTAACGAGCTATACAAGAGCGTGTGCATGATGATGCGGAAGCGACTCACTGCAAACTCCTCCAGTGACTACATGTTTTCGATCGACATGTGCATATTAAATTCGAGCCAATATATGGTTTGCGCAAGCCATCATTGTTCAGTGAGGTCACAGGCGAACCTCCGCAGACTCGGAGGACGCAAAAGCTCATGCACTCGTGATTGACCTCATGTGCGAGATCGTTGATTGACCGCTAAGTACAGTTGGGCCCGCGATAGCTTTGCATAAAGCATGCGAACTCCGGATCCAACCGAATCTAGTACAGCCGCTTTTACTAGCTTTTCCAAGTCTTGGCAGTTGGATACGAGATTCCTTGCACGTGCATGACTTGGAAATCGCTAGCTACTTCAGTTTTCAAACTTTATCTACTTCACAGGGATGGCGAAGTTTCAAAAAGCGTGGGTAAGAGCAACGAGCGGTTCCGTGGAAGCGTGCAGACCTCATCGTGGTCGCCTCCCGTCCTCACTCATCTTGGAGGTCTGATGTATCAAACTTTGACCTCCGGATTGCACGACTGACTCTATTCAAAGCCTGACCGACACACAATAGCAACTTTTATACCTGTAAACCTCAAAAGTGTCAACAATTGAGTAGCCGCAGTGCCAGCTCGAGCTGAGCATCATCTAAGGTCACACTAGAATCCGGAGCACAATCAGCCTACTCGCACTCCGGAATATGTCTAACCCTCTCCCTAACCCACCCGTCAATTTGAGTAACTCAACGCCATCAGATTGCATTGCTGACACAAATCCTAAACCTGTCACCGACTAAGAATTAGTGTTTTTTTGTACGGCTCAGGTTTCAAAGTTGGAGGTGTCCGAAGTTGACCTACATCGGATCGCCTGTTTCTTGAAACCAGTGTTCTTGACTGTACTTTAGGATTGGCGCCGACCGATACAGGTTGGGAGTTCAAGAAACCGCCAGCGTAGCCGCTCAACCCTAGGCTTCCTTCCCGTTGTAGACCTTAACCTTGCTAAGATCCCGCGTTACAACTGGTTCGAAAAGCCACGTGGCGGTTGCGATTGGCTGAAACTTCCTCGTTGTCTTCGGTCGACGCCGAACCTTGACCTGACAACTACATTTTTACCATTTTCACAAAGCTTTGTTGAGGCTCTAGCACAGGGGATTTTGACGGTTAACGAGAATCGCTAACCAGGCCCTGGCCATTCCGTAACCATGCCGGTCGGTTAGCCGCGCTGACCAGGCCTGGTTAAATCTGCTGACCAGACTCATGGGCACCAACCAGACTCGGTCGCCCTGGTTAATGCTAACCGGGGTTAGTTCGCTGCTCCCAGATATCGGGTCACCTTCGACCAGAGTCTGGTTACGTGCAATCAAACCCAATTCTTTTACGGGAAAGGAACGAAGGGCGGGTCCGGTCCTTGTAATTTTGGCGGAGGCATGCTGCCTGAGTCTACGGCTTTCACGATCTCAGCCGCTGTGTCTACGCTAAAGAGCGGCTCGTCGAGACAGACCTGCGAGGGAGAAGGCACATGGTTGACGAAGTAATTTGGTAAGCCGTATATATATTCTTCTGACGTTTGCGGGGAGCCCAGAAGATGGCAACATACGTCAGCGTCAGGAGCAATGGGGCGCTGCCGTTGTTTCCTTTGTGGGCGGACTTTGAACGATTGCGAGCAGATGATTTTGAAAGCGTTTGCCCAACACAATAATCTGAACGTTAAGACTGAGGGTAAAGATACTCAGCAGACGTTCCGTTTCCGTTTCCTTTTATCCGGAAAGTTTCCGATCACCTCAGCGGCGCCGCAAACATGTGGCGTCGAAAAAACGCAGGAGTAACGGACGCAAGTATGCCCCACACGCGTGCGTCGATCTCCATCCGTTCGAAAAAGAAAGACCCGAAACGGGCCGCGCCAGTTTCAACACTCTTCCGCCGAGTTTTGTGAGATTCGGAAGAAGGCGTCTTCAACACATTTTCGGGATAAAGGCCGACACGTGAATGCGCTTCCGATTCAAAGATTTTGACAGGGACATGACACTTGAAAAAGATGCGATGGTTTCCGTGTCGTTGCTAACACCTACCTTATTTTTATCCCTTGGAAACGAAGTGGAGAATGGCTGCTCGATTTCCAATCTCTAAAGCTAGAGGAACTGCTTTTTCCTTTCAAGCCGCCGAGAAGTAGACTCCCCGTCAACGTAACATTCATCTCAATTGGATCCTCGAATCTCTTCCTCAAACGGACAAAGCATCTGACAGACGCTTAATTGGGCCCCGTTCCTATGAATGGGATACAAACGAAGCGAGGACAGCGCTGCACAGATTGGCAGATCAGGCCACGTGTCAGAAGGGGATTGGCCCACACCTTGTTGAAAACCAGATCGGCGAGGATCGCCTCCCCCCCGTGCACCCCGTCCGGCGTCGTGAGACCGGTCGTGTCGATCGCCATAGCCGACCAGAAGTCGACGACCTCGTATCTGCATACGCGATGGGGGTTTGCTTTCAGAATATGCATAGAATTTCTGACAGCTTCTGGCATATTTCCTAAAACGAAGTTTCGATGTGGATACCTGATTTACACCTCTCAATCGCGCCTCGCTTTATTCTTAAGAGAAGAATCATTATTGCTGGGAGTAATGTTTCACGTTAACGTGAGGAGTAGCAGTCGGAGGTCATCAAGATGAGGGCTGACGGAGGCAACTTAAGAAAGCGTCTACCCCATGCGGCTGGCGGCGACATCCAATGAAGGGCTATTAATTGCCCTGCGCTGCGAAACTTGGCCACGTGGCAATTGCACGAGCGACTGCAAAGCTGGGCCGGCGGTCACCGGTCGCCGTCACGTGTGAAACACTTGCCAAGACGTGCTTCATGTCAGATGGAAAGCTGCTGACGTCAAGCTTGATGGGGTTCAACACATGGCCCGCCTAATCGCTAAGAGCTTATTCCCACCTTTTTTTAAGCCAAATGTCGATACCCGACAGTTCGAGTGTCTCTGGGCCAATTTCTGGGAAAGAAGCGGCTGAGGGCTGTTTCGTAGAACCGCTAGCTACCCTTTTTAAAGAGAGCCAGTGAGAATCTGCTTCTATTGAGACGGACGAAGTTGAAATGCAGCTCTAAAATCTCTTCATATGATCAAAATATGGATAAATGATTAGATAGACCCAGAAAGGGGCAAGAGAAAAGGGCGGAGGCTTACCCCGCCCCCCTGAACAGGCCTTCCGCAAACAGGTTCATTGCCCGGAACTTGAACGGAAGGAACCGGTCCCTTTCTTTTGCCTTGTACCAGTCGATCGCCCCCATGGTCCGCCAGATAACTCGGCCCTGTCAAGGAGGTTAAGGGGAGGGTTTGATCAAACCTGACCAAAACAGCCGTGCACAATGATTTGGAACTTGCTGATGGATTAGGGAAGCAAGTGGATCGATTCAACTGGAGTCAAGTTCCAATTGGACCGTCCTTCCAGGTGCTCTCTCCTTGCCGCAGTTGGACATATCGGTCGCTTCACTCGCGCCAAGGTCGCACCCCATTGGCGTTTACAGATTGAGGAAGGCTTCTCATGTGTCCGATGCACCAAAAGCTTTCCATGCAACCGACAAACAAACGCTTTCCTGCAAAGAAGCACCACTTTTTTTCCAAACCCGTCCCTCTGTTTTTGCAGAGAGTTCATCAGAATCCTCTCCGTCAAGATCCACCGAGATTTGTTTACAAAGACGTTTTGTGTCTCTTCCTCAAAGAGACCCACCGGTTCGTCCATTAGAATTTCAACTCAGAACAGCTGTGAAGACCACCCGCCGAAGAATAACAGACCGTTCTTTGCGCATTAGGCCAGTCTATTGAAAGCTTTTCTCCGAAACCCACAGAAACTTCTCTTTGAAAGCTGCCGAAACCCTGTGTACGAAATTCCAGAGGAAGCTGTCCAGCGGAGACTCAGATATATGCAAGGAGCCACGAAAGTTGTTCGCAAATTCTAAGCAGAGATTTGTCTTTGGCCAACCGAAGCCGTCCTTGCAAAAGCTTATCAAAACGTCTCCAGCAAAGACTCACCGGAAGCGTTCTAGCGCAGCCTCACCAGAAGTGTTCATTGAAAGACTTACCAAGAACCTCTTTCTGAGATACACCTTAGCTTTCCTTGCAAAAGCGGATCGACAATTCTCCAACAAAGAATCACCAGTAGCGTTCCCACCTTATAGTTTTCCTTTAGATGCAAGACGAGTTGGGACAATCGGTACATGTAGTCTCGCATCCAGCTCCCGTTAAGCGTTCCCGTCCCAGAGCCCGTCCCCATCTCCCAGAGTCCCGAATTTAGCACCAACACGTCTGCAAGGCCGAAGTCATTGGTTCGAGCAAAGAATGGTGTCTAACAAATGCAATACTCGAGAGTGCGACACATGAGGTCTATGGAGTTTTCGAAGCTATTTGATGCAAAGTGGTGTCATTTGAAAGACTCAAAAGAGCACAAAACGAGAATTGATTCGGAACTTTGCATTGTTGGAGCAAGTGGTGTCAAGTGATTGAAAGACTCGAAAGCGCGACCCATGAATCTTGTGGACCTTTTGCAAAGTTTGAAGTACTGGACTCGCATGTTGCTGCGGTCGTTACGAGCATCAATCTGCTTCTGCGCCTAGTTTCGGAGGATTTCGTGCACTTTTTGACAGCGAAAAACTGTTCACAGGAGGGTTCTAAAACGCATCCAGAAACCCTAATGCCTCTCGGGGTTCGCAATTCGTTTTCGACTTCGTCAGCCTCATGACTTTTCCCAAAGAAAGACTCTTCGACTGAACAGAAACCCTGATCATTCAAGCGTGTTTTTCTGAGGCCGTAGACTGAGCAATCTAAGATCTTGTCTAATGAAAATCTTACCTGAATTGCTCACTGCTGGGTCCGACAGAATCTTGGTCATGTGCGGAAAGGCGTTGCAAGCAAAGCGAAAGCTGAGTGTCACATTTGCGGGTGGCGGCGTTCCAGGTATGGGAGCAAGTCCTGCAAAGTTTCGTGTTTTCTTGCTAATGAGATAGGAGGCGCGAATTGCACAGACTTGGCGCGGCTTCGGAAGAGCCCAATTGTGAGACTTGATTCCTCTCAGTAGCTCTCGACTGATGCAATGGGACTTTCGAAAATAAAGACATTTAGGGAAGCCGTCTCTTTGAAAGTGGGAGTCGGAAGAGGTGTTCAAGCTTCAAGGATGCCAAAATAGATAACAAGAACAACGGCAGATGATGCATTCTATTGATAATAGTACCTTCACAAACCCTTAATTGACCATCATGATGCACAAAACACGGACTGATAATTGTTGGAGTAAGCCGAGTCCAGGCATAGGAAAAGTGAAGCAGCAGATTCTGTTATGATGCTGCATCTCAAGTGTGAAGCTGGGTTCTAAAGAATAAAAGTTCAGATTCTTGGGTTAGCTGATACTAGCACAAACAGCCTCGGAAACCAACTCTCACTGATACCTATATTGCTTGCGCAGAAGAATCGCATCAAATTCATTGGTACGGGGGATGTACGGGAGTCTGTGCGGGATTTTGTGTGGGTCAAGCGAGGGTTTAGAAGATAACCAACCTGAGTCCAGCTCAAAATCCCCCTGTGCGAGCCACCAATGTATGGCCATATTCCGGGTGCTCTGTCCTACCCAGCTAGAAGTTGGCCCTCCCAGTGCTTCAACCATGCGCGCGTAAGCGTCCCTCGTTACACTATCCCCCACAAACGTAATCTGCCGGCGCGGCCCCACCTTATCCATACACTCCCAAATCCGGGTCTTGTTTTCAAGCCACCCAACCTTGTGGGCTAACCCGTAGTCGTAACCGAGGATGGGGTCGTGCCGCACTGTCGGCGGGAACGACCGCCAGGTGTCGTTAGGCAATTGGAGGTTTCGCAGCAGGGTTTCAGCCTGGGCGGGGGGTGAGAGGCGCGCGGCGCCTGCTGTGCCGTGCGCAGAATGAGATTGTAAATGGGCAGTACAGCAATTAGGGACCACTAACAGCTGCTGTACTTGGGTTGGTTTGGCGGCTATCCACAGGTTAAGCAGGGTTAAGATGACGAGAACCGCCGGTGTTATGTTCAGCTTGCTGAACCCCGCCAGGCGCTTTGTTGACAGAGATTCCTCGAGACCTTCTGGCAGCAGTTGCCATGCCTTCATACTCAACCTGGGTTGCTCAGTGGGCCTTTGATGAGACACTCCGCTAGCTGTCCCGCGCCCTGCTAAAAGTTGGCGCCACTGGTCATTGAGTCTCCTCTTTATCAACGTCACCGCAAATGCATGGTGAAGACTTTGAATACGAGCAATTATGGTTGTGGAAAAAGACCAAAGTAGAAGTTTGGGATTGTAAGTATAGTCAGCCCCTGCATTCAGCTGACAGATCACTGAAAGAAGGTTCAAGCTGCCACAATCCGATTCTCTCTTCTGTGGAATATGGAAGTGGTTCTACTACTAGAGGCTAGAAGCTGGCTCTGGCCTACTGAACTTCAAAACACCTCCGCCTTCGGAGATTATGAAAATGTCTCTGCCTTCAGGCGCAGTCCAGTGCTATACGCACAGGCTGGGCGGCGCGCCCTGAACAGCCAACGCACTGGTCACAGTTTTGCAGCTTCTGCTTCTTTCTTCCTGACAGTATCTTTGAGATGTAGAGACGTACCATACCTCCAGGCTAATCAAAACCGACTGATCAAAACCGGCAAACAGTTCCTGACGTCACCTGGTAATTACTTGAATACCAAGAATGTTCACACCCTTCCAATACAGCTCATCTTTCGCGGTTTAGGATATTGTTGTGATTATCTGGACCCCTTTTGGGCATGTCTCCTCGGTTTAGCAATATAATAGTCAGCTCCTGCAGTAACACTTAAAAAACCTAACCCACAAAATCACCCGCTCCGCACCCGAACCCACACTAATACGGTTACCCCAAACTAAGCCTCCCCGAGTCCCCGTCCCAGCCTCCAGGTACTAGGTATTGCTACCTAATCTGATGATCAATCTTTTTAGGCTACCGTCACTTGCTAGCCTACACTTGTGACTTGACTATGGTCACTGGAGTTTGGACCATACCGTAGACTATGGAGTCTGTTGGTCAATGATTGTAGGTCGGAATGACATGTACCTACTTAGTACCTACCTATTTACTTTGATTTAATACCTAGGCACCGTACCTATTACGGTACCTAGTACACACTGTGCAGTGCCGGTGCTCGGTACAAAAATACCGGTAGGTACCGTTCGCCGATACACACCGAAATAGCGTACACATCCAGTTGCTATCGCGTACCTATACTGGTAGGTGCGACCGAGTTCGCGCTTGAGCAGCTCGGGGCCTGCAATTCGCAGAGGACAGGCCCCCCTTCCGGGCCCTTCGCCGAAACGTCGCCGGCCCGGGAAGGAAGCCGCAGAAAGTGTAAATACTGACATGCAAGGCCAGAGAGCGCTGGTAACAAAAGGGTTTGGGGACCGGGTTACGAGTCGTCAAAGGGGTCCGGAAGGGCAGGGGAGGCAGCGGCACACGAAGAGATTGATCGGTTGCAGAAACGGGTTAAGGACAAACTCGCGCAATGCGCAGTGGGAGTCGCGGTTTGAGCGTGAGGCGGGGAACGGGCGCAAGCGCAATTTGTACAGTGTGAATAAGCCCGATGAGAGCTCGGTGCCCCGCGCGCGCACCTCCGGAACAAGTATTCACACCGGGGGTGCTTCGTCTGTGAATAATGCCAGCCTGCCTAGTAGCTCAGCCATTGTTAATAGCCTAGGTTTAGAATCTCGGTCTAGCCAGTCAGATTTAGGCGCAGAAGGTAAAGGGGATCCGGAAAGCGGAAGCAAAAGGGTATCGGCAAACGGAACCGGAGCAGCACCAGGACCGGACTCAAGCGGGAGAGAAACGGACGATTCTGTGGGCGGCCTTTGGGCTATTGAAGATCCGACAACCGGGAGAGTGAACTGGGCGCTTCGTACGTACCGTGGCGAGTCAACTAGGTATACGTCGAGAACGGTGTACCTCCGCACTCCACCACAAAAACGAAGGAAAGACATGCTATCTAAGGTACCTTCAGGTGATCAAAAATCTCAAGGTGTCGACCTGGCAGAAGCCGTGAAGGCTCAACCGAAACAAGAGTAGCCGGGGCACGTCGCCAGGTGCCAGCAACTCATGTCGGTCTGAATGGCACAAAGAAAGCAACGAGCACCATGGCAGCTCAAAGCCCATCCATGCGGAAAAACCCAAGGGGTCAGCTCTCCTTGAACAAAGTCAACAAAAAGTCGGGCCCCTTCGGACTCTCTATTCTGCTGTTCGTGTCCTTTCATCCTCAGTCTAGTCCGCTTGCCAAGCCTCCTATAAGGTCACCTTCAAGCAGCAAGTGAGACACGTCTCGAAAACTCGGACTGCGCGAAGTTTGTTGACTCCGCGACTAGCGCCGCCGGCAGGCGCCCCTGAAGGCACGAGCCCAAGTCTACCGGCTGCAACTGCGCCCCGTCGAAGTACAGATTGACGCCCGGGAGCGCCAACTCGCTGATGTCATCCTCCCCCGCCTTGACGCTCGTCCTCCTTTCTAGGGGGATCCCTCCGGTTCGCTCCAGCAGGTTCCCGGAGGACGACCACTCGCCAAACGACAGCGTCGTCGAGAAGGAACCGGCCGCGCCTCTAGTTACTGGCCTGTCCTTCTTTGACGCAAAGAACTCGTTCGCGAGTCGGCCGTTCGCCCGGTAGTCCCCGATGAACTCTCGCAGTTGCTGACGCAGAGCCCCCATGGAAGCGCGGTGCTTTTCCAGAGCCGCAGGATCAAACAGCCGGCTCCGCACCGCCCCCTCGCACACCTTCTTACATAGCGACGTGTCAAACAGCGGCACCCCGAACTCGACGCTCTGTGGCACCCACTGCGCTACTGGCACTTTCACTTCCCCCAGGCCCGAGGGCCTGTTCACACCGGTGCTGGAGGGGTCGTTCTCACTCGGACTTGAGGGCTGCTCCACACCCGGACTTGAGAACGTATTCACACCAGCCGCGGAAGCGCCCGCTGGAGGGGGTGTGAATTGCACCATCCGGATGTAGCCCAGCGTCCCCAGGTGCAGATCGTGCACCACCCGCCGTAATGCGAGCTCCTTGTGCAGCCGCGCAAACGGGTCCGCCGCTGACGTCACCTCCGGCGCCGCCTCTGACGTCAGCAGGTCGCCAACGGCCTCCTCGGGGAGGGGGAGCGGGACGTCCGCGGTTTCGAGACCCCCCTCGCCGAGCGGCTGAACGAGCACCGCCGAGAACTTTAGTAGGGTGTTAAGCGCGTGGAGAAGCAGCCCCCCCTCGACGACGGATCCCTCGCCGCCGCGCCCGCCGACGCCGCCGACGCCCAGCCCGTCCCAGGCCCAGATCGCGGCGCGCTGCGTGCGATTCAGTTGGGGGGGGAGGACGCGCAGGCGTTGCCCGCGAACTAGAGCGAGGGTCGGAGGGCCAGACTGGGCGACGGAGTAGAGGAGGAGTTTCATCCAGGGCGTACACGCAGCGGGGGTGGGGGGGCCGAAGTGAACGGGACCGGAGCCGTCCGAGGAGAGGGGGGGGGAGGAGGCCAGGGGGACCATGGAGACGAGCACTGCGTAGTCGCGTTTTAGGATCTGTGGGCGGAGAGGAGGGGGTTTCTAGCTCAGTGACTGCAGAGGGGATCAGGAGGACTGAAACATGTCAATGTGCGAGGACGGAATTTTAAATTCACTTTTTGATTCACATCTGGAATCCTTTGCAAAAGAAACAGAGCAAGTCAATCGACTCGAGCGTTCTTCGTTCTCTTCTTTGAAGATTGAGAAGCCGAAAGAAAGAAACGTGGTACTCTGGATGCGGAACCAAAGTGATCCAGCATTTCAAGGGGCATCCGTGACGAAGTGCATAGTAACGGGAATATGAGAGCCACACATCGGCGGTTTAAATGTGATTTACCATGGCGAACGAGGTGACACAGCGGAGGTCAGCAATCCGAAGCATTGCAGAAACAATCGCAAAAAAGGGCGTGAAATCGCTTAACGTCGGACAAACTGAGCCGGAAGTTCAAAACTTAGACGACGATCCTCCTCGAAACGTTTGCTCGAAGTGAGCAGGTTTGCTTAGGGTACGGAATCCCTTCGCGCTAGCCATGATCTTGCCGGCTGCTGTGAAGCAACGTCGCGGCCACATCTTCCGTGAAAAAGCCCGACCAGAGAGAGAATGTAGAGTCCGCTAACCACCAAAAGCCCTATCCGACCGGCACCAAAAGAGTCCCGCACGCTATATTTCCAGGCACTTTGCTGACTCACCTGCTGCACGATGCTCGGCTGCAGGCTGGCCAGACTCTCCAACCGCAGCACGTCCACGTAGCACCGCAGCCGCTTGCTCAGCTTGCTCGTCAACCGGGGGCTCCGGGGGGTCCCCGCCCGGGGCGTGCTGTGCTGGCTGTCGTCCCCCCCGGGAGCGGGCGACACCACCAGGGGGAACCCCCTCGCGTCTCTGCCTGCCGGGCTGCCCGGTGTCAACGGCCGTTGCTCGGTTACGCCGTCTGCGGCGAACCAGCTGGAAGCGTCTGTTTGACGGAGGCTCAGTTTTGGGTCAGAGCTCGAGAGGTCCGGTTCCCCCTCCGGTAAGGGACTCAGTTCCGGGATTGTCCCGGTTGCCGCACTCGCGCCTGGCTCTGCAAGGTTCGCCGCTGGCCGTGCATCGGCCGCCTGGAACTCCTTCCAGTCTTCGTCATCCGAACCAAACCCCTTGGCGCCTCCGCTTTCTGTAGCGCCGTCCCCTGCCGCTGCACGTCCGTCAAACTCTCCGGACGGTTTCACACCTCCTCGCTTTTCACTCTCCCCTAACGGCGCCTCAGCCGCGCCACCCCCCCCTAGTTGCCCCTCAACCGTACCCCCCGGGGAAGAGTCCGGCGACGCTTCCCCCGCATTAGCTTCTGCGCCGCCAACGCTCAATCTCCTCTCCGCCTCCAGATTCAGCAAGTCCCCGATCCCCAGCCCGTTCCTCGACGCAGTCGCTTGCGGCGAGTTGGTCGCGGAGCCGTTCGGCGCGGTCAGCCCCCCGGAGCGCAGGGTTTGCAGCACGACGCGCAGGCTGAAGGCGTGGTCCGCAAAGCGCTGCAGCTCGCCCTCAAGGCGCGTGCCCTCGACGGACGCGAGGTCGTCCACAATGTCGGCGACATTGCCGTCGTTCAGCTTGCCGGCCTCGAACAGCGTCACTGCGTGGCGTTTCAGACCTGGGGGAAGCAGATTCGGGTAAGCGGATTGAGATAACTTGAGGTTTCAGGAACTGCAGGGCTTTGGACTGGACTCGGTCTTTCGGCCGTCGTTCAGCTTGCTGGCCCCGGACAGCATAACGCGTGGCGCTTCAGAGTTGAATCTGATGAAAACATGCTCTGTGACCTGACAGATCAGAGCTGACATCAGCGCCTTGATGACAGGACACGTCGATCGAAAGCTAGCGCTTCTTGTAGTCTGCCGGCCTCAACAGGCGTCCTGCGCTTCGCTTCGGCCTGCGAGAATCTCTCACGAGGTAAAGATGTTGCTGCGCTTGGGACGATTTGTGACGTTTCAGTCTCATAGGCAGCATTGCCTTGGCAAGAATTTGACCCACTGCTTTGACACCTCTTGGCAACTAGTACAGCGGCCTGACGATGACACCAGATAATTGAACCCTGATGTCACGGCGCTTGCAGCC
This sequence comes from Klebsormidium nitens, assembly GCA_000708835.1. Taxonomy (NCBI): domain Eukaryota; kingdom Viridiplantae; phylum Streptophyta; class Klebsormidiophyceae; order Klebsormidiales; family Klebsormidiaceae; genus Klebsormidium; species Klebsormidium nitens. The sequence continues at coordinate 43,289 of DF237485.1, forward strand.
AGGACATCCCGCCTTCCCAACATGAAGCTCAACAATGCACAACGATCACGCGATGGACATCCGATTGTAGGACATCCTCATGAGATGTAACCTAACTCACCTGGTGAGAGGGACCCCATCATGAGATATGACGTCAGATTCGCGTCCACCAGCAGCGCAAAGCGATTCACCGGCGCCTTCCCTGGCTCCGCGGCCGCAGCCGCGGCCGCCTCTGCCTCGGTCCCCAAACCCTCCGAATCCTCGCCTTCTTCGTCGGCTCCGTCCTCTTCGAGCGCGCCATCTCCTTCCTCTTCCGTCAGCTCGATCGCGCCCTTGCCGAAGAGGTAACTAGGGTCGAGGATCTTTTTGGCGAAACCGAGGCGGCAGGCAATTGACACGGCGGCTTCGAGACGCTTCGGGTTGGATTGGAGGGTGGCGGCGAGCTCAGCTACGGTTGCGCGCTCGCTTGAGGCGACGAAGACATTGTACAGGAGCCTGAACGAGGGAGTAGAATCTTGTCAGCAAGACGACGGGAAGAATATGATATACCTGCAGAGAAGAATATCGATAGCAAGCTACGTTGAGGAGACGTAACTTGACAATTGCGGGTAGAAGCACACTTGAAAGGTCATGTTTTGATCCGGATCCTTCACAGAGCCTGCACATTCAGCGAGCTTCGAAAAAATGCACATGATCCAGTGACCGGCACCATGAAACAGACTTTTCATTGACAAAATTACCAGGAGATTGCGCATTCGCAGCCATGAGCACGTTCCTCCAGGTGCCAATTTAAGCATTAGCTTTATCCTGGTGCTCGACAAGAACACACGATTGGCAAGCCCCATCTTAGAAGGCGGAAAGCGGCGCAGCTCACTCTTCCATAGGGTCCTCGTACGACTGGTCCCGGTTCGAGACGAAGCCTTCAAGAGAGGAGACTGCAGCAAACAATAACGTCAGGATGCATCTCGAATGGGAAGGAGTTGTCGCAACAACCTTCGCCGTCAAGTGCGTCTGCACTTTCGGAGGGGTCAAAGAGGGACTCCACCTGCCGCACTGTCTTACAAGACCCAAAACTGGACGACAGTCCTTCTTGGCCGTAGACTCTGCTTTAGAAGTCTTCCGCAGTTGTTCCATGGACAACCACCTCTCCACATGAGCGAAAACGCAGGAGGATGCATTTCGTGAAGAATCATGATTCCGAGTATCGGCTAGCAGGCAAAAGGCGCCACAACCAACAATGGTATGGCAGAAAACGCTTAAGATAGCAGCACAGGGGTTGACGGAGCTCAGAGGAGACGCACTTGAGAATCGGTCGTCGCTGTAGACTGGCACATCAAAGTAGACAAGGCCCCTTCTAGTCAACGACCGCACAAGCTCCAGGTCAACTTCTGCCGCCATATTGTTGTGCTCCTTGGCAATGCGGTCCACCAGAGTGACCTCATCAGGCGTCAGCTTCTGGATATGAGTGAGGACAATGACGTCAGCAAACAGAGGAATGGAAACAAACTCAGACAACTGCCCGAGAGAAATGTTGCGGAGAGAGGTCTTTTAAATAGATAGAAAGAAGGGAGTGATTGCATAGGCAGGAAACGCTTGCCACGTGCGACCGGTCTGCACGAGATTGCAGCTTTCCCTGGTTGGGACGGCAAATGCTTCTGATGGAGACGAAAGCCTTTTGCGACGAACATCTTCGAAGAGGATACCGAGGGAGATGAGCTGATTAGGGCTTTGCGGGAGATGCTGCTTCACTCAAAGCAGGCAGCTTCGAGTCACCAACAAAGGCGCGCACTGTGTGATGGAAAAACAGTGACAGCTTAACAACGCAAGTTTGTCCTAGTTGCTTTCACCGAATCTAGTTCGACTTCTGTGACAATCACATGAAACGAGGCATGTCGAGAGACATCCAAAAACGGACGCCTTACCCTGTACTCTTCCAGGGACAGATTGACCACCGAGACGAGCCACCATGGCTGCACCTCAAAGTCCCGCGGTTGCTCGGGAAGATACTCCTTAGCAATCGCCTTGTTCAGCTTCCACATCAACTTCTGCACAAGCTTTCTAGAGAGATCAGCATTGGTGACTGCCCCTGAAATGAGAGCGACCTAGCCGAAATCAAAAACAGGGGTGTGCGGTTTGTCCAACTCTGGACGTTTGAAAGTTTCTCAAAGCACTTCGAACGCTCCTTAAAAGGCTTCTTATTAACGACCACACATCGATTGTGACATTACGGAGTCTGTTCCATTTTTATCCTCAGAATGTGTGCGGCAGTTTGAGACTCCTGATAGTTGAGGTACCGTGGAGAAGACACGGTCAGGAAGTATGCCCCGCCATGCACACTTTCTGATTCCTCGTTGAAGACAGCCAGATCCTTCTTTGTTCCTACGGATGATTCAGAAGCTGTCCTGGTATTTACCAAGTACAAAGCTTGTAATGCTACTCTCACCTTGCCCCGGCACTTGTTCATGATGTCTATAAACTCATTGCGGCCTATGCCCGTGGTCCTCAGAGCATCCGCTGCCGCAAAGTTTGGAATGCTGTCGTAGGACTTCTCTGCGATGCAATCGAAAAGAAACGGGTTTCAGAACTTGACAGTCTGTCACTGCAAGCTCCTTTCCAGCTTAGACAGCTACGTTTCAGACCACAGGACCTCTAAGGTTGCTGGATCAACCAACTCCTTCAGCTGCATTCGACATTTCTCAGCAACTGAAGGGTGGAGCCTATCAATCTTAAGCGGCCAGATACTTACCACTCCTCAAAACTTCAAAGAGCACGTCACAGTAATATCTAAATGGCGTGACCCGTAGAATCCGGCAGATAACATCAGCGAGGTGGTACGGGAACAGCTGCAGCAGTGAACAATGAAAAGTCAGTTGTGACATTCGTCCCTTGATCATGCAAGCCAAATCAATACATTTGTTCCTGGCAACGTAGGCTCAATGCCTCAAAGAATTACTCTTGGTTCAAACTTCGAACAAATCCACCACTCCAACAGACATGCTTGCTTCTTGTTCCGAATCAAGGTTCCACCACCAGGCAGGTATCCTGAAATTGTGCTGAGTCTGCTAAAACTGAAGATACAGGGGACTGATTTGCGCATGAAATGCAACTCCTGCTTCAAGCATCTCACCGCCAGACTCTTCCGTGTGTATCGGATGAGGTCCTCATAGTATTCCATCTCCTTGCAGGCGGACTTTGCGTGGCACTCTGACCATCTGTACCGCTTCCGTATGCAGTAGTCTTTGATCCTGCCAGACGAGGACAGGTGGTCAGAGAAGTGCTTCAATTCTGAAACAAAAAATTTGCAAGACTCAGAAGCAGACTGGCAAATCAACAGTCAAAGACCCTGTGGGGCATGGTCAGTCAATTGGTCTGTGGCTTTCTTGTCACTGATCAAACGCACTTGATGAAGCTCACCTTGCATTCCACTCATTTTGTCCACCGATGAAAACCTTCAACCTTTTTGATAGTTTCTCCCAGGGAATCTCCTCCTCAATTGCCGTGAAAATGGCGGTCTCTTCCGTGGTTGCAGAGTTCCGCTCCATCTTTTGCCAAGGTGGCTATCAGATGGCCACTGGTACCTCTTTGATCTGATCAAACCACCAGGACAGGGGTACTCTTACATAGGAGGGGTTTACAAAAGGTGAGCTATTGTCCACATTGCAAGAGCCAGGGTTTCTTCACAGCTGCTAGATTCCTTTCCACAGTTGCGGACAGCTCTCCCCCGTACTCGAGTCATCAACAAAGCAAAGTGTGTCCACTGCATCCATCATCGACCACTAGGATCAGGGAGGAGGCTCAAAGCCCTGATCGCCCAGCATATGCATTGTAAGAACGCCACCCCTCGCCTAAGGCTACGGCTGCGCACAGCTGAGCACAGCTCATTGCTCTGAGAATCCTGAGAGCTGCCCCAATGTGAAGACTGAAGTTGAGGCTACGTAGAGAGGTATTTTGGAGGAGATCCAATTTTAGGGTTTCGCTACTTTTGCAAGGCCCTGTTCTCGCTTCTCCTCGACATGAGTCTCCGGTGTCGCTACGGAGCGGAAGAGCACGTTCACCATGACGAGGCCTCAAGAACTAGCTTCGTTGAATGCTTCCAAGGAAGGAAGAAATCTTCATCTGATTCTGAGCTCGGCATTCTCCAATCCTATCCTAGCTATCAAGTGTACTGTGTGAGTATGTAGCTAAATATACTAGTAGCTTCGCCTTTGGTCTCTTTGGTCGCCCTTCGCTTAGTGGACTTTTAGAGACATAGATACTGGACGTTTGTGACGCATTAGAAGGGAAGGAAGAATGTGCGAAAGCTGACTTCGACCTAAAAGCTCCAGCTATTCAGCAGCGACGTGTCATTGCTGGCGTCGGGTGCCAGTGCTTTCAAGTTTGTTTGGTATCTTCAAATATAAGACAAAAGGTGGCATTGCACTTCGGCTGCTTGCTTCACTGTTGGTGTTGCACAATTGTCCAGTATGGACGATCTTGGAAAGAAGCTGAAGAGTCTTAGCAACCCGTTCAAGACAAAGTTCAAGGGGCAGGGTCAGAAGCTGGGGGGGGGTGATGACGACGGGGAGGCTGCCAAGCCAAAAGCGCCAGGAGGAGTGCCTCGCACCGGCCCCGCTGCAGCAAGGAATCTTTTGAACCAGAGGTTGCAACAGGTGAGTGCAAAATTCTTCTGCACAATCTGCACGGTTTGACGATGCAAGCAATGCGAGTTTTGTATTTGGATCATGTATCCATCTTGTCATCATTCTTTAATGGGGTTGTTGATGGCGCTTAGGGTCTTTTTGCAGCCCTCTTGTCAAAGAAGTGGTGTATTCCATAACTTGCTTGTGGTCGTTGCTTCATCCCAAAAGGTTGTATGGAAGTTTCTACCTGAATAGAATCATGTGAGAGTAGGTCTTGTCTCAAGGCTTGGTTCACCTTATAACTAGTATGATTTCTTATGCCTACATTTCTGAGAAAGTTACGCCCTGAGAGGTTTGCCTTCAATGTCTGCTCTCAAGGGTTGGCCCGTACAGTGAACGCAGTGCAGATGCCAATGTTGCTTCTGAGGCTGTCCGCTGGTTGCATTCGGCATCCCAGAGAACCGCCACACTTGAATTGATCTTCTGTTTCTTTTTTAAGCAGATGAAGGGCGTCTAAAAGGTTATCACATCTCGATTCGTTTTGCCTGTTGCATTCAGGAGGAGCTTCTCAAGCGCCAGGAGCAAGAGCGCCGTGAACTTCAACGCCAGAGATGGGCTCAAGACAATGGTGCAGGCCCAACGCTGTCCCAGGTAATTGATGCGATGATGAACAATCTTAGCAGTATGATCCGTCTTCTATCCCAGCCGAGTCATGTGCCGCCATCCTTAACTCCAAGGAAGTTTGTCTGGATGTTATGCCCGCCGTTCTTTTAGCATTTTCCTGAACCATTCTGCTAAGCAAGATACTCATTTTGAGAGCTGATTCACCAAAAGGTTGCTGATGAGGAAATAGGGTCATTCACCAACCCCCTGCTGAGAGCCTCTTCTTACGCGGTCTCTGTGTGCTTTGCAGGACCCTCAGTCACAACCAGGCCCGTCAACCCAAGCCAGAGCTCAAATTCCCCCCGCCCCCAGTCCGACAAGCTCTTCTCCCAAACTCCCCGCTCAGAGTCCCCGGTCAGAGTCAGGTCTTCCGAGCCCAACAAATAAGTCCCCGCAACCCTCCAGTACTACCACCAGCAAAAAGGAAGCCCCTCCAACTGACTTTGACCCGTTCAAGCCGTTCATGGGGTCAGGACGTGCGCTGGAGGCAAGGGCGGGCCCGGGAGAAGAGAGCAGCACGAGCGGGAATGCCATGGACATTGACGCACAGGCAGGGGCTGACGAGCTTCATACTGCGGTCGGACTGCTAGTGTCAGACCCCTCGTCACGTCCGGCGACGGAGATCCTCTCCCGGCTGCTGGGGAACATCGTCGCAAACCCGTCGAATGAGAAGTTCCGGAGAGTGCGGTTAAGTAACCCCAAGATTGCGGAGACGGTCGGAAAGGCGCCCGGCGGGATTGATCTACTGCAGGCAGTCGGGTTTGAGATTCGAGAAGAAGAGGATGCGGATGGGAAGAAGGAGCCGTGGGCGGTTCTGGGGAGTGCGTCGCCTGAGGTGCTGGAAGGGGTTAAGTCGGGGTTGGACTTGTTGGACCGGGGGTTAGCAAGCCAACCAATCCGGATTACACCAGGAAGTCTGGTTAAGAAGCCGGAGGTTCTGGAGCAGGAGAGGCTGAGAGCGGAGCAGGAACGAGCCCAGCGTAAACAAGAGCCGGAAGTTGTGAAACCGCTGGATCGGCAGGTGAGAACCGGACTTGCTAGCATCCTCACTGCAACAAGGGGTTCCTCTTCTTGGACCACTTTATCTGATGAAACCGTTCTCTGCCGACCTGGAGACGTTGTCTCGGCCTTACATGCAACCGACCACTGTGGGATCTTCCTTTTACGAAATTGTTTGAGAACAAGGGCATTCCCTTGCACCGAGATTGGTCCAAAACCTCTGTTCGCTTTCGGCTTGCTCTTTGAAACAAACAAAGCGTAATACGGTATGGAAAATCATGAACAACGCCAACCAGCATCAATCGCCTTCAGGTCGATACTCTCTTGTAGTCGTGGTTGCTGGACCGGTTGTGCGGATATCAGAGTGATGGACATGCTTGACATTCGCTTCAAGCTCTATCCAATCTCCTTTTGTCTGTGATTGGACGAGTCCTGTGGCAAAATCCGGTTGGCCTGTTCCAAAAGTAGATTTTCATCGACACAAGTTTAATGACCGAACTTTGTGTTCACCGTTCAGGAACAGAAGTCAAAGAGTCACAACCCTGCTTCTGTGCACTTTACAAATGCTTCGAGGCAAAAATCCGTTGCAGCTTACTCGGCGTGTGGTTTTAGACATGCATATCTGTCCCTTTCCATGCAGTTGAAGGTTTTCCTCCCCGCCTCGGAGAACACAGCCGCCCGCATCGAGGTGCCGGACACCTTCTACAAGCTGAGCCCGTCCGAAGTCCGTGCGGAAGCCGCGGCGCGCAAGAAAGCTCTGGAGAACTCGCAGCTGCTCATACCGAAGTCGTTCCGCGAGAAGCAAGCGCAACAAGCGCGGGAGAATTTCAAGGCCGCGATGATCCGGGTCCAGTTCCCAGACGGCATGGTGCTGCAGGGCGTGTTCTCACCGATGGAGGCCACGACTGCGATCTATGAGGTGAGTGGCGCGGATTGATTCTTTGTTGGTCGCACTGCCGTGCCGGCAACCGACGTCGGCTCGGGTGCTTATGACGTTCGAGAAAGGTGGTGTCGGTAGGAGACCCCTGCTCACCGCTGCGGCTTGATTATTTTGCAGTCGTTTCTGAGTCCGCTGTCTATTGCGACAGTCTTGTCCGCTTCGACTGGTACACCAAAGATGGATTGCAGGAATGTCATAGCCTTGCTCTTCTCTATTACCTTCTTGAAGGTTCTGATTACAGAAATTGATGTTCGTTCTGCATTGTGCAGTTTGTTGCGGAGGCCTTGAAGAATCCCGCTCAGACCTTCCACCTCGTCTACTCATATCCGACCAAGAATCCGATCATCCCTGCGGTTCCCAATGCTCCCGGGTCGAAGGTCCCTTCTCTTCTGGATGCGGACCTCGTCCCTTCCGGACTTGTCAAGTACCGAGGCCTGGATAATGACACGACTCCATTCGTCGGGTTACGAGATGACCTTGTGTTGTCGGCCTCGTCACTTTAGGGAGAAAAAGTTCAGACATACCTTCGAAAGCAGTGCCAGGCGTTTTTCAGCGAGCTTGCAGAAGAAGGCTGCAATTGCTCGTTTACCCGTCCGCCTCTGACATGCAAATATGAAGCATGGGTGGATGGCCTTTGGTACACTCTCTGTCCTGAAAGAAAATCTCTGACGCGCAACCTTTGTATATAGCATGTTGCTTCGGATGTTCTAGCTACAGTAAACACGGCACAATGCATACAACTGTGAAGGCAGATTGTTGTAGATTATCTCATTGAGCTAATTTGCAGCTCTCTAACGACGTCAAGTTGCATCATTGGGTATTGCTGATACCGGTCATGTGCCAAAGGTCAATGCTATGCCCATCAAATTCAACAGACCTCGTGTATCATGCAACGGGCGAACAGTAAAAGCTAACCCTTGTTCGGACTCCGCCATGGCGTGCAGACAATGGGCACAGTGGGCAGGCAGGTCAACATCAAATGCATATTTGCTAGCTATCTGACATGTGGCAGCAGCAGAAGCCTCGCTGGATTTGGATCTGGGTTAAGCATTAGAAGGCAGGATTTCGTCGAACATAGCAACCAATCAGCGTGCGGTTGTCTGCCACGTGTACGTCCTCGGTACCAGGCCGGAGATGGCAGATACTTGGACCGTGGTTCCGGTTGGCTCCTTGGCATGCTTATTGCTGCACACCAGCACACTCCGCCTGCAAACAACGTTCGCATTCATGAGCCGATTACAGGTGCTTCTCGCGCCATTTTAGGTGTACACCTGTTCAATGTGGGCTTCCAGTTTCCAGATCAGCGGAATGGCGTAGTGTCAGAAGTTCAAAGAAGCATTTCTTGAGGTAACATTATGTGCCCCGGTTTGCGTTTGTCCGCTCGACCTATGTGTAAAGTCACTATCCCTTGCTGCAACTTCAAGTGAGCACAATCCAGGGGCTTCTAAGCAACCATGTCCGGGGCAGGCGCTGCGAGTATTAAAAGCTTGCCTGCATTGTCCTCCAGCGGACTCTTTTCAACCACTGAGCAGTCTTCTCAAGGATTTGCTCAAAAGACAGGCCTTTCAAGGAATGTGCGCAAAGGTGGCTGCCTCAAAAGGCAGCTTGCCCCGCATTCGGGTGCACTGCCAGGAAAGCAAGCAGAAGCCTCTGTTTTTGAATGTGTAGCAGGAGAATTTGGAACAGGACGGAGGCAGAAAAGCAATGGCAAATCACGTCGTCATACAATGCAAGCCAGTACAATCATTGCTCCGGAGATTGAGGTGCCTGAGGGACAAGAGTATGTCAGGAGAGGGGGACCAGACGCAGACTTGGTGGCTAAACAAGCAGCCAAATCGCTGGACCAGCCGAAACTTGCAGACACGGTAGGTAGCCTGCCTTGCACGGCAGTCAGAGAATGTGTCACTATCCCATTGGTCGTACAATCCAGCTTTCGGTGGGGGCCGCCGTGCGAAACCCATGATTTGGTTGTTTCCCTCTTTTAGATAAATGCAAGCCAGCACAAGGGTCTCCAAGATTCAGATTCATAATCTCAAGCTGTGTACAGCAGATTCCCAATGTAAGACGGATACAGCTCCGTACAATAGCTACAGAGACTCTCTACTTTTGCAAACACACCTGTTCCGGAATGCAGTGTCTGAGTGTCCCCTCTGCTGCCAATGCAACGTTGGTAGGTTTGTACTTCTGGAGATTCTGCTTGTACAACTTTATAGCTGTGAAACTCAGAGTTACGCCTCAACTCCAAAGTGGTCAAATTGACTTTCAACATTCAATTCAGCTAGTTGCTTCAGTCTCTGAAGATCCCTAACAGGCAATCCGGTGAACTCCAACTAACATACTGCTCGCTCAAAAGTCAGATGTGCTTTTTTGCTATTGCAGCTTGCTGCCTTGATCCCTGGGGAATGCAACTTAGACCTGATAGTGGTGGGATGCGGGCCAGCCGGAATGGTGCTAGCGGCGGAGACAGCAAAGAAAGGGCTGTCAGTTGGACTCATTGGCCCTGACGTGCCCTTCGTAAACAACTATGGTGTCTGGGTGGACGAGTTTGAGGGTGAGTCAACCACTTTTAACCGCTGTGAGGTTTGTGAGTATCACAGCCCATCCCCGAAGCTCATCCTGGCCCCAGATTCAACCAATCTCCTCTTCAAGGAAGTCATCCTTCTTGTCCATGTTAAATGGACAATGTGATGCTGCTGATAGTTTCACCAACTTCGCCCCCGAGCGTGGTGTGTTGTCGATGTATGTTCAATCAACAGCCTCTTTGCGAAGAACTCCCTCTGGAATGCTTTCTGATTGTCGTCATTCATCCCTTTTCACTGTCACACAGGGTCGCTGGAGTGAAAGATGGTTTTTCAGACCTTTGTCCCTTGTATGTCCAGACGTTCATTTGCTGACTCCAACTTGACTCTTAAATCTTCTTCAGTCAACCCCTCCTTGAGACGACAAAGAACTCTTGTCAAGATGAAGCATACTATCACGCAGTACTGAGAGCTCAGAGCAGCTCGTGTTGTCATTCCTGGAGATCTTCTGACTTGAGACCTTCCTCATGTTATTAAGACCTATACCAGAAGCATGCCTGCATCTTGGACGTTCCCAGCGATGCATCCAAGTTTCTTCTGCTTGGCCAGCTTCATGTCCTTAAAAATCGCCACCGACTTACATCTCTGAGGAGGTTAGTGTTCAAAACAACAGCAACAAACGAATCCGCTTTTTCGTCCCTTGTTTCTGGGCCTCTTCTCGAGCAATCTTCAATACCTCTATGCGCCCCTGCTTGCTCAAACGTTCCTCCTGTCGCTGGCAGCTATCGGGTTGCGTCACTGCCTCGACGTCATTTGGCAAGACACTGCCCTGTACCTCGACTCAGACTCTCCCATCCTAGTTGGGCGCGGGTACGGCCGGGTCTCTCGGGAGCTCCTCCGAGCAGAGCTCCTCGAGCGGTGTGCAAAGGCGGGAGTCCTGTACATGGACTCATCCGTGAGGGGGATCGACGATGGAGCAACCGGGAGCACTGTGCGCTGCAGGTAAGAAAACGATATGGAATCGATTGAAAGGTGTGATGGCTCTTGTAAGCTTGTGTCTGGTTGGTCAAGGCAGGGCAGGTCTGTCCTAGCTTCTGTGGTCGCGGAATGATGTATGTAAAGCCTTCTTCAAGAACGAGACGCGGGAAACATGGTCCTTGCAGCTGAGAAGAAGTCGGTATAGCTCGAAGGGAGCAGACGCTTCTTTGAAATAGTCGCCATCTGGTTTCTGTCATCCCTTACTACTGAACGATGTGCATCAGTGTTCAAACATTGCTGCTAATAAGTTGACCCCACGAAGTCCATACGGAACATCCGCCTTGTCTATCCTGTTCGTCCTAAAATTCTTGCAATTAATTTACGAAAGAGCTGGTCAAAATGTAATTAACACACCGGGAATTCAGACCAGCCTTACATAGCAGATGAGCTACTCACCTTCAGACCAATACGGCACAAAGACTCGACCAGTCTTCATGAAGTGGGTTGAAATAGGTTCACAGCAAACCCACGTATTGACGAAGCCTCAAAACATTTCGATCCCGCAGAAACGGGCAGAGCGTCCAGTCGAAGCTGGTGACAGTGGCCTCTGGGGCGGCCTCGGGGCAACTGATCGAGTACGAGAAGGGGGGGCCGGGCGTCAGCGTGCAAACAGCATACGGGATCGAAGTCGAGGTAAGGCCTCTTTACGGATATTTTTCGAAACCTGCCATGCACAGATCCGGGAGGCAAAAAAGGATACGTTACATTGGTTGGCACCTCCGCGGAACCCTTCGTTTATGTTAGTCGCCCCGTATCAAAAAGAGAACGGCCAATTGAATTCTGGCGCTTTCTCGAACGACACAGAAGGTCTGACCTATGCTAAATCGAGAGTTCTTCGAAGGAAAGCTTACTGCGCCAACTCTATGCAAACGCAACGAGAAGAACGCCTACGCAGACCTTGCAAGGTTTTCTTTGGACAAACAGCCTCCATTCAGCGAAACGTGCTTCCTCCATGTTAGGTTTGGACAAGCCTGGCTTTTGTCTGTACGCAACAAACGACCTCGCTTCCAGAGACAAGCATTCAGTCGATCGTACCAAGACTACTGCCAAGCTTGTCCATTTGGAGCGAAGGTCAAAGCTCAGTGTCCACAATCTGAACCGTTCGGTCGCAATCACAAGCCTTGCATTTATGAACTGCACGTCAACAAGCAAATGAATCCCAGGGACAAGACGGTCGAACTCTTCAATGACATTACTCGCCTTCTATGCAGATCGACAACTACCCGTCTGCCCCACCCACGTCTGTGGAACTCTTAGCAACACTTCTCGCCTTCTATGCAGAATGTGCTTTCTTTTTCACTCACTTTCGCAAAAGCACTGCCGTGCAATGGTTCCCACTGAACGGTCCGGATCTTTTTCATTTGAGGGCCCAAACAAGTCTGTGGAGCATTTCAGCAACCCTTCTCGCCTTCTGTGCAGATCGACAACTACCCGTTCGACCCGACCGTCATGCACTTTATGGACTTCCGGGATTATCGGGGGGCTGGCGCTGGGCATGCTAACCTGGACGACCTGGAGGAGGATCAGCGTCCGACCTTTTTGTATGCTATGCCGATAACGCCCACTCGTATCTTTTTCGAGGTAAGTTGAGAGTCTGTTTACTTCTGGAAGCTTTCCGCTCATCTGCCTTGCTTTCCGCTCTTTCGCTCTGGTATGTGTTGCTGAAGGGGTCGAGTGCAGCAGTTTGCGGATCAGGAAATCGTATATGCAACTAACTAGGTTTGCGAGGCTGTATGTCTTGAGTAACTTCAGAGTTCCACATGTTCCTTTCGCCAGGGCCAATGTGCAGGGTGACTTGAACCTAACCGTTGCCATAAGACTGCGTGAGCTTTCCTTAAACTGGCAAAACCGAAAAGGTACAAAACCTCTCAAGCGGAAACTGCGCTGAACGACAAATACGAAGAAACAGATCAGACCAGGACTAAAGTATGAGGACGGATTTGCAATTCTGTAGGCCTAATATAAGCCGAAGAAACACGGGGCGTACGGAATAGATGAGTGCCGTGATGACAGGCCGTTTCAAACCTTGCAGGAGACGTCCCTTGCTGCGCGCCCGGCCATGTCGTTCGACGAGCTCAAGCGCCGGCTGTACATCAGGCTCAAGACGCTCAACCTCGAAGTCAAGACCATGCACGAGGAGGTGGGCGCTTTTCCGTCTTCGTCACTTAATTCAGACGGCGGAACGGAACAATCGGCGATTCGGTCAAACGCGAACCAAACGCGATGCTTCGCTGCGCCCTTCGATGCTTGTCGTCTCACCTGCTCTGCTGTGGCGAAGCATTTTTGCCTATGTGCGGTCTGTGGGGAAGAGAAGGGTAGAGGATGCTCAGGTGACATCCCTCTTGGTGCAAGGGTTCAGCAATCCGTTGTCTTTGAAGAGGTGCGCAAGAATAGCAGACACTGGACGAGGTACTGGGCAGTTATCCCAAGCTTCAAAAAGATAACATCCGCAATGACAGTCCCACGAACGAACGGCCTGTAGACACGAGTGCGCAGCTCAGCATCAATGGGTTTGCGACCCGTCTCCTGGTCTCCTGAAAGTCAATACGATAGCACAGCCATCTTTGCTTCAATTGCACCGACGTGTTCTGTTCACCGTCCTCGGATTTTCATGCGGCAATGGGATTCTCAAAGCTCTGGTATAAAATAAACGCAGTGATTGTACCAAAAAGAAGCTCCTTTCTGATCGCGTTCTTCCGGACTGCAGGAGTGGTCGTACATTCCCGTCGGGGGCGCCCTGCCAGTCACGACACAGCCCCACCTCGCGTTTGGAGCAGCTGCCAACATGGTCCACCCGGCAACTGGTCAGCGCGCCATCGGAATTTCCTTTCCACCATTTGCTCTTTGTTTTCGAATAATTCTATCGTTTCAAACGGTCATTGTCAAGTTGTTAAGCATACTGTTTCACATGATTGATCTTTCTAGCATTGGTTCAAGTCCGTGAGGTTTAATGTTCGTGGAAGCAACGTTGAAATGTGTAGCGGTCGTTTCTCATACCGCATTTTTGCTGCCGCGATCTTCATTTGAGGCGATCCTCTTCGCCCTCACTGTCGCGGATTGCCATTAATTAGTCTGCACAAAGACTCACGGAGGGCACCTTTTGTTTCTTGTGGCAACAGCCCACGTTGTTCGCCTTCTGTGCAGTCTGGCAGAAGAACACTTTTAGTGTGTTTGCAAAGATTCACTGGCACGGTTGATGACCGAGGAACCCCGCTTTGCATTAAACCCCAGTAATCTCGCTCGGAGAAAAGGTTATGAATCTGCCTTAAAATCGGGGTTGTGGACGATACGTCTCTCTTGGCAGGAAATTTGCCGGCGCTTTCACTCACGAAAGCAACCCACTTTGCGTCAGATACTGGTATCCTTGTTTGAGGTGATGTCAGCATCTGTCACTTGGATCGGTGGTGTAACGATACGTTTTTCATCGCAGGTTATTCGCTGGCGCGTTCGCTGACGGAAGCACCCCTCTTCGCCGCTCAGATTGCTACTGCCCTTGAGGCGTCAACTGGAAGTGCCTCCGGGAGCGGCCGCAGCATGAAGGAAGCCGCATGCGCCGGTAAGTCATCGCGGTTGCTGACGTCATCCTTCGTGCTGTTCGCTCGTGCAGCCTCTTGTGAATTGACTGAGGTTTTCAGAAGGAGTCACAGCGCAAGACAAGCCGTGTGGACCAATTGATGTAATTTGTCAAGCTGGCGGCTAGGCTATTTTTGTGGAGGCCCGTATCAGCTTTGGGCCACTTGGAAAATGTTTTTTACGCAATCACCCATTGCACAACGATGCGCCACCCGTACGCTTGAATCTTGCTTTTCCTTTGACTCGGGCAGGCCGCAAAGACATCGGATCTGAAACAACAGCAACTGTGCACCAGTTCTTCCGGTGGCTTTATAGAAAGTGTCCTTCGTCTCCTAGCGAGCTTAGTCGCCGGAGCGAAGCTCGTGAACGTCTGTTAACACGCGCTGCCAGTCGCCCTGATTCGATCAATTCTGACACTGTATTTTCTCCTCTCTTCGTCCGCAGCCTGGGATGGTTTGTGGTCCCGCGAGCGCAAGCGCCAGTCCGCGTTCAATGTGTTTGGTCTCGAGTTGATCCTGAGGCAGGACTTGGACGGCACGCGCGAGTTTTTTGATACCTTCTTCCGACTGCCCGAGCCGTAAGTGCATTCTTGAGTTCCCGTGCTGGCGTATGCTTTGGTTGAATCTCGACCCCAAACCAATAATGAGACGTCTTGGGGCTCAGGAGATCCGCTAGCACCCGCTGGAAGAGGAACGTCGTTCAATGTCACCGTTCTTGGATTTCGTCAGACGGACATTTTGGAAGAACGTGAGCTTGATGCGCTCACTCAGTGCTACGATTGCACGGTTTCAAGCGTCCCTGGGCTTCGCTGCAAGTTCGAGTCCCGTAGGTGGGAGATATCGCTGTAGGTTCGTCTTTACGTCGCTTCACATATCACAAGATGGTTAAAACGTTTCCAGTACTTGCAAGCTGAAGCCACGACTGGGCGCTTTGGCGGTACAATGGATCCTTGATACCAACAGCTCCCGAGCCCTCCCTACGGAAGCGATGTAGCAAAGAGACTAGAGTCGAAATACCTCGCTCACAGCGGACCTGTTTCGATTTTCGAAGTTTCGCTTCAGAAATAGGAGGGGCATCACGGAAATGCTTCTCGCAAAACCTACTGCAAACTCAAATGGCAAGATCAGCAAACTGCTGGGCTTTTCGGCTCGTGCATCAATCGAGCCTGAAGAGCAGCTCATACATTTGCAGGTAACAGGCACGGCTTTCCAGCCACCATTTCTGACATAAAGCAATCCTTCGTTCCGCCGGAAGAGCGAAACGCATGCAACGAATGTTTCTCGCAACTTCGATCCAAAGAATCTGGAAAGAAGCACATGAAGGTGAACTTGAAGTCCGGATTCAGATTGCATTCTCCCCTTCCTGCAGGCTCTGGAAAGGCTTCTTGTCGTCCAGCCTTTCTTCGGTCGACCTCCTGGGATTCGCCTTCATGATGTTCGTCAAAGGGTCGAACGGTCTGCGTTACCGCCTGATCGAGCACCTTGTGACGCACCCGCAAGGCCTGAGAATGCTGCAAGTATACGCTGGGGTAGAAACCGGCCCCAAGCCAAAACAGCTGGCGGGCACCGTTGCGCTGGCGGCATTCGTTGCCACAGTCGCTTACATGATGACCAGCATGGGCGGAAACACGAGTTGACGGTCCTTTGTGTTTGGAAGAGTTTTTCAATCTTGCTCTAGAATGGGGCATAGTCGGTTCCGAAGACTTCGTATTGTCGATCCTTGTGCAAAGTGCGCAGGGGAACAAGCTTCTCGTGTCGGCACAATGTTTTGCATCCAAGAGTTGCGGGAGTTTGACTGCATTGAATAAAACTAGGACGACATGTAACCTACAAGGTTCTCTTACCTTCAAGATTCAGCCGAGTGAAGATTCTTCCTTCTTTCCTTTTTGTAGTTCGGTATTGCCTTGTGGCATACTATCGTTTTGCCGTCACTCAATGCGTCTGGCATATACCGCTCGTCATAGAGCTGCACTCATTGTCCAGCCGGCATGCATGAGCGTAGCTGGATAATCTTATACCTTGTGTTTCGAAAAATAGTACGAGTTGTCACGCCCGATTGTGTCGCATCCGATTCGTGTCGTAACTAGATGAGGAGACAATAATTGGTTGTAATAATTGTCTCAGTAATCGCGTAGTAGTGTTGGTTGAGGGCACTGGTGAGTTGGGGAAAGAATGCAAGCAGGGCATTCTTTCTTCTGTTCAATCTTAGGCTTTGTAAGGGCGACTTCATTGTAAATCCTTGAGAGCTACGGTACGATGGCCAGTAAGAAGTTTCCCTCCATGCCATGAGGGCGTGGTTGTATTTCAGTGACTCATTCACACTCATGAACCGTTCTGACGTGTCGTGATCGCGCTGGACGCGGCGCAGTCACATCTCACAAGAGTGATGCAAGTGACATGCTGTGGTGCCGACATGATCTAGCACCGAGATGGTCTGTCGCGACAGAGTTTCTGGCCAATCAAATAGGGCACGCACTAGCTTGGAAACTGCATGCCATATGTAATGTTGATGGTCTCTGATTTCGGTTTTGCCGTACGTACTGCGGATTGCGTCAAACCTGATACCGGTGGACGCTGTACGTTGCCGCGCACACTATCGAGCACTGCTTCCCGCTTATAAACCGTATACCTATGTGAGATGGACCAAACCCTTGCGAGGGTTTCGATCCGCGGTGGAGACAGTGTCACCTTGCCGTCTGGCTGGGCGGTGACCGGGCACGAAATCGAGGCCAAACCCTTATTATGTGATGGCCTATTCTTCGTGACGGACGGAGGGGATATTGCGCGATAGTGTGAGAGTCAACCGGTATCGGGTTTGACGCAATCCCCAATACAACCAAATAGGCCTGCATGATACATTTGTGATGTCCATGCGTTTCTTATGCTCTTTCTCACTTGCTCGCTATGCTCCCACCTACCAAAAGATAAGTTCGTAGTACACCTTAACACCGACCTACAATCAGAGGTTGGGCATCGTGTCAAAACATATGTGCAGTGGCGTCCGGA
>DF237484.1:0-40582 GCA_000708835.1 Klebsormidium nitens
AGTCAGTCTTTGGGGAGAAGGCAAGAAGACGCAATTTTTCTGAGAGGCGCTCTTGCACGAGGTGATCCCAAGGCGTGCTGAGAAGCTTCGCATGGTTTCCGCACATGTGAAGTAGACAGGCAGCGTGTGACCCTGTCCAACCGTCACAATGCAGCTCTTTCTGTGTTGCAGCTGGGGAAGGGCAGATGAGGCAAGAAGTCATCAGATGCTGCAATTACCATGGTTTTGGATCGCTTCTTATGGTTGAAGTTAAGTGCAGCGCCCTTCCCTGTCAAAAAAAGCTTGCAGCTTTCACGCATGCTGTCAAACTAAAGGTCTTCGTTGAGACGTTCAGGCCGGAGAGGCAGCCAGATACACTAGCTGATTTGATCTTGTTGCTGACTTCCATTAGTAGCTGACTTCCATCAGTTAGGCATGATGCAGTTGAATACCATCTGACGCTTGGCTTCAGAATAGTCTCAGATGCGAGCTAAAAGCACGCTACCATGGCTCATTCCCCAGTGATGTCTTCTCAACAATTGAAGCCAGAAGGCATTAGCCCTTCATAAGTCGGAGTGCCTCACAAATCTGTCTAGCATGCAAACAGGAACAATTGGATACTTGAAGCTGTATCAGCAGCCTGTATTGGTACTCGTCCGTGCAAGCACAACTGGGTAATAGACGCAGTTGAAGCAGCAGCAAGTTGACGCTCAATTTCTACAAGAAAAGGAAGGTTGGTGGAACAGCTTACGTCACGAATTTTTGACTAGTCAGTGATCGGCCGCTACCTTGAGCTTCAGCCCTGTTCTTGCCCACTTTGTGGTGCTTGCTCTGGGAGATCACAACAATCGCATGTTGCTAGTGGGAGCATAACCATTCGGCGGATCAGGTTGCAGTCGTCCTTCTACCATTGCCATCGTGCTCCTATGAACTTGCTCTATCCTGGCATCCTGCCAGGCCTGCACCTTCCTGAGCTTTTGAGATCAAAAAGTCTGCACTTCTAGGGCCCCTCAAGCTTTCCATGTCATTTCTATCCATTCTTTTGGCCGTCCATACTGGGCAGTACAGCCATGCCGCTAGCTCCCTGCCAGCAGCCATTGAAGCGCCATCACTGTCATCTTGCTCTTCCGGTAGAAGAGCCAGCACTACCGTAGTGACTTGGGAATTCACCTTTTAATAATTATTTTGGCCCAAAACGAAAATTCAGAAACTAAATTGGACCCTGGGGGAGAAAAGGAGAAATATTAAAATTATTCAAAATCAGCCCAGATTGCTGACAAACGAGGCAAAAAAAGCAGAATCTCAAATTTGGAGAAATGTAAAATAATATCTCTCATCGGAGGGGGACCTGCCATCTGGGGAGTTTGTCAAGAGAGTTTGGAGAAATCTTGGAGAGTTTGACGAATCTGAAAAGTTTCGCGGAACTCCAATCGTTCGGTACAGACGTAATTTGCTGACGTCAGTAAGTTGACATAAATCGAACACAAAAAATATAAGCGATACGTGCGGACGACTGCTGCCGGAATTTGAGCAAATATTTAAGTGAAAATATAATTTATCGACGGACCTCGTAAGAACGTTTGTAGAGCCGCGGGCGGTCGGGAACGCATTAACAGGACCGGTACTAATGCCTAAGGTCGACCTTAGGCCTTGACTTGTCATGCTACCCTCAAAACTCTTAATTTGATGTGTCAATACATCAGCGTGACTAAACTTGCTATAGATCTCAATACTCTATCTATCATATTTTTTTGCAGAGACCATGCTACCTCTCTCGGTGTGACAACTCGTCTGTTGGATTCATTGCTACACACTGCAATGCACGTTCATGAAGAAATTTCGAAGCATGTTTCTTGCTAACCACATTACTGCAAAGCCATACCAGGGAAGTTGTTTAACCGACCCATTAGTTCGCTTTGAAGTACTATACTTGCTCTCTAAATATTATAGCTTGAAGCATTTTCGTTGCTGACGTTATACAAAGCTGGTATATTTCTGGTAAGTGTTAATGTGCGCGTTTTTCATGTAGTTCATGATTGTTGTTACTGGTTCTCAGATACTTATATTAACCCGTTGTTCAGTATTTACGCATGGTGCATTTATTGACATGTGAAAAAGCATAACACTAATGGCATACATGTTGTAACATGTATGATTCGATTAGGGAATACTTGACAGTACCTCCAACCGTTTCTCATTACGTTCATAAGCGAACTACGCAGTCGAACCGTTTCAGAATTCGAAAGGGTTGAAAACAGTCATTGCTATACAATTGAATACAATTGGTGTTTTACCATGCAATCCTAGCTATCGCACAAGGCACTGGTTCAACTTCAACCATCGACTTACTTTCGTTTTCTACTTGGCTTGTTTTTCAACCACCACGAATCATCTGAGTCCTGCAAAGTATGTCTCAAGAGGGTTAGATGTGTGTCATGCATCGATGGACTCATTGTGGGATGATGCAACCCAATATCATCGACGACTAATGATTTGTTGTCAAGTGCTGGTCATTAAGATTGTGCACGTGTTTTGTACAATCACTGACTCACCTCTGTATTTACCATTTTTTCCACGAACCATTGCTTTTCGCTTTCCTCCCAACGCGAGGCCGCTCCTGTGAAGCCGTACGTCTTGTACAAATACCTGTTGCACATGGTCGACGTTCGTTTAAATTGAAGCCCAAAAATCGTCTTTGATGCATTTGAAACTATCATCGGTTTTGATGCCTGCTACAAGTCGAAGTTAAGAGGCCAATGATTCTCGATGATTCGTGATGATACACAAGGTGCTTACTTACCGATATCCCGCTGCCTCTCCGTACACTGCCTCCATTGCGGCATCGAGATCGGTCAAAGCATCGAACCGACGTCTCGATGTCCCCGGTAGCCGCGACAAGAGGGGTTCTAGCAGGTCCACCGAGTCCAACGCGCTTCCTGCAACGTCATCAACTATGCAAACTAGGACGTTGATTCGAGCTTGCCTCGACAATTTTGGATCTACGCAACTTGCATACGCGTCACGGTATCCTAGTCATTTGACGATGATCATTGGATATAGCATACGTCTTGGATCTCTCACCTAAATCTGATGATCTCAACCGATGCTCGAATTCCTGGAATGTTTCGTCGTCGAGCGAGTGCGAATGCCCTAACAAGAGCGCTTCCCAGCATTCCCCAACCCTGCAAAGAATGATTTATTTTGACATGTATGCGCAGTCATGATGTTCCATATGTAGATCAGCTTAGTATAAGTTCAAAGAACTTTGTGGTGCTGGACTTGTACAAGTTTAAATTGAGGAGAACTTACCCGATTCCCCCGTTCTTGATACGTGTCGACAAGTTTGACTGAAGTCTCGGTTGGGAAGCGTTGTCTGCATGAAATAGAGTAGATTGTTAGTCTACCATTTGTGTTTTCTATCTATCCGCCCTATAAATAGGCTGTCAAGAGGTTTCGGTACAATTTGCAAATTGGTATACATATTGAAGCTGCGCATAGGCATTTTTTGTCGTGGGGCCTCACATTAACGTGTTTATCATACGAGAGTTTGCGGGCTTACTGAACGCCTCCGCAAGTCTCCTCAGCGCTTCGGATGATCCATGGGGAGAGGACGATGTATCGTCGGAACTGGATGATTGGTCTTGCTTGTCTTTTGCAACTACGGCATCCTCCTTCTCTTGCAACATATCGAGTGCGGCCCGCATGGTCTTCAATTTTGCAAAACCATCCGCCATTTCCTGAAATAGACACACATTGTTGTGCTTTAAAGTCAACCCGGCTGTACGTGTCTGCAGGCGGATTGCAGATTTCTCGAAGCTGCCGGCCCACAATCGTGTGCGTTACAGCCGTACATCGTCACACTCGTACAAACCCAATTGGAGCTTAATACTGGGCAGCCCAATTGCCTGAGGACAGGACTCCGCAAAGGGTTTGCGGCAAACAGGGCAAAAGCTCTCAGTGACAACGGAGCTGCGCGGTTGAAGCGTCTACTTCGACATGGTTCCAATCTGTCCCCCAGCGATTTCAAATTTGCATGCGCTCCGGCTGTAGCTAGATGAGCATGAGCCGGTCTGCTCAGGCTGTCCGAGTCAACAAAAAACGATGTATAAACGCGAAAGGCTGTTGTGTGTATACAAATCATGCGCCCATGTGCGTAGAGCGCGTCAGCCACAAAGAATTGTTGGGACAATTGTGTAACAATTGTTGCTGATTGTCCCTGTGCTGAGAGGTCTTTTTGATACACTAAACCATTTTCTCGACCTGTCAGACTGATTAAGTATGTTAAACGTCAGCCGGAGCTACTTTCTCCCTTTCCAAACGTGCTTTTGTTCCCCCTTGACTTGTCTTCTTGTGGGGATTCTGGTGACGACACCCACCTCCTCTTAGGCCCCCCCGCAGCGCAGCCCACCCGTCTGACCCCCGCTCGAAGGCCGCCACGTGGCCAGCTATTGGGTCCTCCGCCACTTGGCCAGCTTATGCGTCCTCCGACGATGACACAGTTCCAAGCAGCACCAAATTGGGAGGATATCGTCTTCCCGGCAGGGTTTCCCACGGACTTTTGTCCCGGCCGGCCAGCTGCCGGCGCCCCCCCGGTTCTGCCGGCTCGGTAGCCAGCATTTGGTTTACCGGCCGGCTGAGCCCACTAAGCGCCTGCATTTTCTGCCGGCTGACCAGCCGGCAGGGTGCCTTCGGCACCGGCCGGGGTCTCTTCTCGGCCGGCCAGGTCCAAGTGTAGCTGCCGGCTGTGGGAAACCCTGCTTCCCGGAAAGGGGGGGTCCGCCGCTTCCGCTCCAAGGGGAGATCATCGGAAGGGCCGGCTGCCCCACCCCCCCGCTTGCGGCGCCGGAGGAACGCCTCCGAGGGCGCCTTGACGGGGGATCCCTTCCCGGCCTTCCCCGCCACCGACTTGGGAGAGATCTGCAGCGTTCGGCGATTTGCCGGTGTCCCGCTGCCGCTCTCGGGCCGCTCATGCCAGCCGTCACTCCGGCCCCGCTGACGTCACTCGCTGCGCGTAAGCTTGTTTCGGAGAGCAGCAGCTTCTCATGCCGTCCTTCGCGTTGACGTCGAAATCAGCGGGCCCTGTTTCGGCAACCGGCGCTTCTATTCCGCCGCTGTGGTGGGTCCGAGGGGTCTCAGGGGCCTTGGATTCGTCGAGGGACATGGAGGCCATTTTCACGAGAGGGTGAAGAGGGTGGAAAATGACCGGAAGGAGGAAGCGCCACTCAGGAGGGGTCGTTGACGCCTCCTCGACGGAGGTCCGCCTTGCTGCCAATAGTTCCGTCAGGTCCGCGACTTGGTGAAGAGCTACTAGCAAGCAAGGGGGGCATCAGGTCAGGATATGCATCCGCTCGAGACCGCCCCAACTCCGTTGTACTATTCCTTTGTCCCGTTGTCATAAGGATGTGTAAAGGAGCAAACGAAAGAAGAATGCAACCACAAGCCACGTTAACCCAGGGGAAAGGCGATGCCAACAAACGGTCGAACCGTACCTGCTTGCCGGTGCGAGAATCCAACTTTGAATGGTTATGAAAGATTTCATTACAGAATTGAAAAGCCACCTGTGGCACGAGATTTGTATCGGCCCAGAGAGCGATGTGCTGGCCACCTGGACTACCATTTCCGATAAAAGACATTACAAACGGATGGAAGGAGACGTATAAGAGGAAAGATAATCCACGAATAAACGATTGCAGAAGCGTCACCCAGCGCTTGTCGAGAATAAGGGTGTCCAAGAAACCAGGACCGTACCCGCTTGCCGACACCAGACTCGGTCTGGTCGACAAATAAAGGCCCTGAAGATCCCAGGCAAGGATGAAATGTTAAACGCACAGGGGAGCCTAAGACACAAAGAACACCAGAACCTCATCAACCAGTTGCACAATGAAGTCACTCCAATGGATTGGGGGGTAACCTGCTTGCCGGCGCGGGTGTCGATCGTGACCCCCTGCGTAAGTCCTGAGTGGCCCACCCTGTTGTCCTTAGTGGAGTCGTCACAGCGTATTTGCCATCATCTTGTAGGCCGTCAAAGCACAGGTACAGCTCCGAGCACCTGAGGTCGCCCGGCTTGTACTGAACCGGACTCTACCCCGAATTTTGCACCATGCAAGTCCAATTCAACGGTTCATTGGTTTTGGGCGTTTGAGTTTGAGATGTATCGAAGCTCTGAGGATGCGTATGTCCTTTCGACGCGGGTGCAAAGAGTGGAGCGCAGCGTCAGCATGTGCCTCGAAAGGGAGGACCGGTACCAAAACGTAAAGGTGAGCCTCGGAACGAGCAAGCTGCCTGCAACCAAATCAGAAGTGCAAGCGGGACGCGCAAATAAATATGCTCTTAGTTCTCGTAATCAGAGCGGAACGGGATCGCATAACGTTCTTAAATATATGAAAAGGCCACCGAAGCTTGACTAGGCAATTGCCCACCTGTCGGCAAACTCCTTCGATGTCTGCAGCAACCGCGGGAGCTCGAGCAGTGTCGAGCCCCCGCAACCGCGCCAAGGCGCGTACCGCCATCTTTCGCGCTACTCGATGCTCTCTGACGACGCTGCCAGATGTTTTTCCTCATGCCGGGCGTCCGAAAGTGCCCCTTGCACTTGCGTCCACTTTGCCCGCTACGTCTTCTTTTCCCCGCTCTGATTCCCACCAATTCTGGAGTGCTCCCACCCGGTCTCGCGTGCTGCCACACGTCAAAGTTTCTGGCCGTTCAAACTCCCCTAGAGTAGCACGGGAGCACGAAAGTCTTCTTCTCGTTGCCTTTCTCTTTCATGAACTTGAAGTTCGTCATAAGACAGCTCGCGTCATAAGGTCCCAACAAACAACGGGCTGGCTCGCGTCAAGCATTGGCTGGCCGTACACTGTTTTACCAACCGTAGCGCCTCCCCAATGACAATGTCCGTAACCCGGGGGGAATGCAGAACTGTTTTGTATGCAGCTTTGGTTTGCCGCCTGCCCGCACCGAACCTGGGCCTGAACGTTGGAGGAGTGCGCGCTTCGTTGCGAAGTGGTCCTGCGTCTGCTAAGTTTCCTCCCCACATGTGCCGCCCGGAACTCGTGTATGGACCATCGCAGGACGTCGGTCGTGAACTCGGCGCTTTCCGCTAAGCTGCCTAAGTCCGCTAAATCCTCGACGTCAATCTGCCGGACCCGCACCATCCGGTCCACGTGCAGACACTGCACTCCGTTTCGCAGCTCGTTTTTGAACGGCTCTGATTCCGGTGTTTCCGGCAAACCAATTAAGGGGGCAAACTCCGGAAAGTTGATGGCGCACTCGACGAGCGCCCTCTTCAAGATGACGTCGTTCCCGATCACCTTGGCAGGTTGCCACGTCAGCCTCAAATTGACCAGCGTCTGTTTCGTTTCCTGACTGCCCTGCTCCACCAACCATTCGAGGCACATGTGGGGGCCAATTTCCTGCACAAGGTACTCAAAAGTGTTATGGGCTGATCGAAAGTGACCGACAATTTGGGGTGATGTGAATCGGGCCCACTGGCTGCGCTCGCGTCTGATTATATGCAACCGGGCCACGACAAAGCACCGAGCTCGTGCTGGCGCTCTAAGAAGATGCCTCCAGCAAGTGCATCGTGCCCAACTTGTAAAGCTTGTCGAGACATTCGGAAAGGTCCTGCACAGTGGAGAAGTTGGCTGGGGTAATAAGCCAAAAACAGAGTCGGCCGTGGTGTCTAAGAATTAGGAGACGCCAGGTTGTTTCGAGCCGGGCGCTGCTCCTGGCACTGGCAATACCGGAAGGGCGCTGCAAATCGTAAAAATATGGCAGTAGAGTCTGACGTCATCGTGATCAGTAGGACGGACAGTAGAGAACGTGACGTGTAGTCTCGACTGAGTCAATGGGAAGCGCTTCCGTTTCGGCCAGTTCCAAGCAAGCCTCGGTCGCTTCCAAGTGGTTCCGAAATTCAGTACAGGGCGGCACAGCGGATTGTTTGAGCGAGACACGCTGCAATTTTCAGCTCGGTCCGCAAAAGGAAGGCGTCGAACAAGCAGGCCTTTCCAAAAAAAAAGCCAGAAGCAAAAGCGGACGATAACATATAGACGTTTTGGAAGAGCGGAGCCGGTCTTGCGGTACTTGACAATCCTAGGTTCATTATAATTAGTAGGAAACTTAAATTTGATAGGCGCCGGCCTGAGTATACAAGTACAAGATGCTCAACTTCATACTCTTCTTGTTCACCTCTCCATGATCTGGAGCACTGACGTCTCGGCGCTAGCAATTGCGTCCATCAATGCAATATTAGCGCATAAGCTACGAAATCCCTTCCTAGCTAGGACGATTGTAGAATCCCAACAGCAGACTCTATGCGAATAGACCTGGGGGCATGGGCTGCCCGCAGCTACGTACATGAATATTGTGTGATTACGCAGACAGCTATTTCGAACCTACCTCACCTGCTTTACAAATTTGTGCCGTGTTTCTAAAGACATGCATCATCAATGATCATGCAAACGCCTCACGAATCACGAGTAGCATGAATCTAAATGAAGCTTTGAGGCTCTGGAATCATCCGACGGCAGAAGCTAGTAGAATTCGTCCTTCCAAACTTCCAAGTTCTTTCGACCGTCGATATTCGTGTGCGCGTTATTCGTATTATCTCAACCGTCACCCTTGCCTCGAGAATATTTGGGCAAGAAGGCTAGTGCGTTTCATTGTGAGGGATCCCTCTGCGTTACTCGAGTCGTGTTCAGCCGCTCAGTCGACGCGCACATGTCTTTCGAGCACGCCAAGTGGCGGCGACAAAATTCTTGCAGGCATGCATGGCCATTGCTGGCATTGGCATTGTTGGCTATAGGCTTAGGACTAGGTCCGATAGGGAAGTTTAACCGTACTGTACTGTAGGTAGCTGTGCCTACCTGCTATCGGTGGTCCTGCCAACACTCAGTGGAACAGAAGGCCGCACTCAAATACTCATGCCACATTGCAAGCCGACCAGTGTATTGGGATTTGAAACCACCACCACTACTTTAAACTTCAGTCTGACGGCAGTCAGAAGCCTTCAAGTGTCTCTTCCACATGGTCACATCATTTACAATCAATCTGCTCAAAAGCAGAGCTGCCGTTGCAACTGCCAGCGGCTACCAGATTGCCGTTAGCCTTCCCAGTTGTTCCTTGCGAGAGGTTTCTACTTTCTTTCCTTTGCCAAATCATATTTCAAGTCGGTTTCTAGTGCAAGCCCGTGCAATGTCGCAGCAGTCGCAGCCAGAGCTCCAAGAGGGCGAGAAAGTGGCCTGGAAGTTTGGCGCCGGCAAAGCAGTGGGCCACGTGGACCACAAGCTGACGGAACCGACCAAGGTTGGCCTGCTCGAGCAACATTTTTGAGATGCTGCGAGCGTTGGAAGCTCATTATCAACCTCCGTATATTGTCTCCGCTGGAATGGTGGCTTCTGGTACACATATGAGCTGCATGCAATGAAATTGTGTTGCTTCTGCCCACTAAAGGCCACATTCTGCGAAGGCAAACCTTCTGAAAGGCTTGCCAGGACAGCCTTGTGCGAAGCAAGGTCAGCGGTCTGGTTAGGGTCCCCTCCTTCTACCCCAAACATCGTTCTGGCAGCTACCTGAAGGACGAAAACCCTGACTTGTTGAGACACTGCTGAAAACAACCAGTAAGCGAGACTCGCACAAAATGTGACCAACCGGTCGCTGAGTATCCCTCCCTTCGTGGTTCACTTGCATTGACATTGTGAGCGAGATCGAGAACCTAGTCAATGAGTATCCTCAGAAGGGTACAAATGCAACTTTCTACTGCCACATGTGGAGACAAAGCTGGAGGCTTTCCTTGTTATTCGGCAAGTACTTCCTCATGTCATCTCTGGCTAGTTCAGGTATGAAGGCCGCCACACATAATGGTAGTGACTCACTCAGCCAAACGCTCTGAGGTGGGTTCAGTGCTGATGTTCAATCTCCCTGCAGGTCGGTAGCAGGACATACAAAGCCTCTGAGGAGAATCCCAAGTACCTGGTCCAGTCCGATAAGAGCGGGGGCAAGGCAGCCCACAATCCAGACAAGCTCGAGAAGCTGGAAGACTAGAAGAATGAATCTCCTCGGAAGCTATAGTTGTACATATGTTGCTGAGTGTCATTGTCGACGTCTGAGTATAACGTGTCGACAATAAGGACCGCTGATTGTATCATGGAACCAACATCAGCTTATTCAAGTGGAAGTTGGAAAAGTAAACCATTTTTTGAAAGTGTAAAGACAAGCATTGGGGTACAGCTGTTGGGTAATTGTTTTACTGGGTTTTGAGATTGAAGAAACTGATTCAATGTTGTTTCGAAGGAATGTTGCCTGCCACTCAATCGACTTCAAGAGAGTAGCTTAGAACATGCCGCGGTGGCATGCCTATCGCCGTGCAATTATCTGTCACTTTGATCGTGACATATGTCACAACGACCGCGCAACACGCTTCATCCGCACACGCCGGCTTCAGACTTCACTGAGCAAACACGAGATTCTATGCGTTTGAACGCATGTTGTCGGAAAGGAATCTTTGAATATCTAGGCTCATGTAATGCCTAAAGTTTGTAAGTGAAGTACGGGCCACGACAATTTCTGCCTCCAATTATATGGGATTGGACTGGGCCTGAGTAAATAATGGCCGCCCGCTCAAATTATGCATGTGTGTAAAGTATGATCCTTACTTTGAGAACAGTCATAGAAAACGGATTGAAGCTGTACTGAGACAATCTTAATTTTGATCATCTGGTGTGCAATCAAGGGCAGCTCACTCTTCGCGGTGGCAAACGCGATGATATGTGCTCATCTAGCCAGCCGCCGTATGTCGATCATTGCGAATATGCAAATTTGTCATACTGATACATAATTGTGGCAGATCGCTGCACATGACATGAACGGCCGCGGATGGCGCATGCACGTGATCGCTCATGACCTCAGACGGCATAACGAGCACACTCATGCTGTACCCGCTACATTTGTGTTCGGCCGCATGCATCATATGCGCTTTTCTCAGACAAGGCCTGCATGAGAGCATACCGACATGTGGCTGGTATGAAGCCGCTGCCACAGACGGTGCCGGGCATGGCCTGATACAATGAATGGGTCGGCCACCTACCCGTTGCGTTCAATTCATAAAATGGCCAGCGTTGCAAAATGTTGCCCTGTACAAATTGTCGAATGCACCTTCCCGAATGATTTCATTTCGAAGGAGTGTTGCTCCTGTCGAAATGCAATCTTTGAACACCGTTTCGCGGGTTCAACATCAATGCTGGACTTCGACACTGAAACCAACAAAGTCAACAATTTATGCTTTCAACCGGACCACTTACCTGCCAAATCATAATCAAAGCGCTATGTGAAACTTCACGGGAGCCCCTTCGACACATACCGACCGTATCTACAGCATGCCGAGCTTCTGAAGCCGTTCTTCGTGTGTTGCTGCAAGCACGAGGAGACGGAAATCAGGAGAGCGACGCAACTTTCGCTGGCTTAGCGAACCCTAGCATTGGCCTGAGCTGTACCCGCGCACGGACTGTCACCTTGCGCCACAGGCATCCTGGACCATGTCTCCTCAGCAGACCCTGTTCTCCGTCACCGAGCCAACAAGCTTCATCTTCGCGTAGAGACATTTCAACCAAGCGAATTGGGGACCAAGCTCTCCCTTGTCCGAACGGGCAGCAACGGCAAAACGCGGAAACGGTGCAAATGTGCGAGGGCAGTTGCAGGTGCTCACGCTCGGCACCCCTGAGCTTGAGCGGCACGTGCGAGTGTCCCCGGGGTGCGGGCTTGGCCTGGCCCGCTGCTGCAGGGGCAAGCTCGAGCAGGGCCTCGCGCAGGATGCCCGCAGGGAACAGCGTGCCGTGGAGCAGCCGCTCCAGGTGCAGGCCCACCTGGCGCGCAGACTCTGCGAGAGAGCGGGCAGAAGTGTGCGCTTTAGCCACCAGGAAAATGCGAGCCCCTCGAGCGGAGCAAGCAGAAAAAGAAGACCCAAGGCGATTGGGTGGTACGAGACTTCACGTGCTGAAAACGCAGCGATGATGGAACACGCAAAAGTGGCCTTTGACATTCTTTTAGTACTCTCTGCAATGACAAACACTTTGGCATTGATCGCCAGCCTTCCCAAGACGAAGATTGGGTGTCCTTCGACTGCCTTAGGGACGTAGCTTTCGATCCTGAGCGTAGGCTTCGAGAACAGGTAAGGTCTCAGTCACCCTTTGCCTTGATCAGATTCCGACGGGAGGAGTCGCTGATCAACGGTCGGGGTAGAACGGCCTGACCCTGAAAGCAATTCTCTCTGGAGCATAACATCGTCTGGCCAGCTCGTTGCGTACTCCAAACCGCGAGACCCCTACTTTCTAGTGCAGTGAAACCATGTCAATGTGCACGAAGGGGTCCCCAGGCCCGACTGGGTATGATGTGGCTGGCGACGGTCGGCGCGCCGTACCTGGCGTGGCCCGGAAGTCGAGGTCCTCGAAGCCGCAGGTGTGCAGCAAGAGCGGCAGCTCGGAGGCCATCTGGTACTGCGGCTTGCGTGGGAACACCCGCAGGTCCA
Organism: Klebsormidium nitens; assembly: GCA_000708835.1. Classification (NCBI taxonomy): domain Eukaryota; kingdom Viridiplantae; phylum Streptophyta; class Klebsormidiophyceae; order Klebsormidiales; family Klebsormidiaceae; genus Klebsormidium; species Klebsormidium nitens. The sequence goes on from DF237484.1 coordinate 12,494, forward strand.
GCAACTCACTCACAATCTGGATCGGACGGGAAAGACAAGAGAAAAGGAGGTCAGAGTGCGACCGAAAGAGCAAAGGGCCACACAGCTTGGCACGGGGAAAACGGAGGGCCGCCCGTGGACTGAGCCGCCAGTGTTGGCAGTTTTGGGATGTTTTCGATTGCGATTGTTGGCCAGGAACGATTCGTGTAGCCGAAGTAAGCCTTTTAGTATGTGGACTCGATTGTTCAAGCGCACTTTCAGCAGCTTTGAACACTGCCGGCCCAGGTTGCAAGGAAGAGGAAGCCTTGCGAGGAGGTGATCCGACGGAGTAGCCTTTCCGGTGTCCCGCCGGCCGGCTCACCTGGGGGCTCTCTTGGCCGTGACCCACCATGAACAGGATGGCCGCCATGCACCGCACCTGGTGCCACAGGAAGGCCCGCCCGCGCACGCGCATGTAGTACAGCTCGCACCCCGCCCACCTGCAGCCGCAACCAGAGTTTTCAGCCACTCCGGTCATAACCATAATAGAATCAATAAACGGATCTCCACCCAACCGACTCCATCAAATCCTGCTGCGATGAAACAACAATCTCCCTGCGGAGCTGCTGGCATTCCTCCACCTTTCCCGGCTGCATCATGTTCCAAAAAAAAAAGCTGGGAGCGGCCTCCCGCTAAGCTTAGGGCTGGTGCAGAATCCAAAGGACGTACCCTTCAGATGACGAGGCGCGCTCGATGCGGCAGTCCATGATGGTCCTTTCGAAGGATTTGACGTTCCTGGTGTCCATGCGGCAAAGGTTGCGAAAATCATACGTGCCAACGAAGCGGGCGGCAGCCTTCTCCATCGCCTGCAGACGAAGTATAGATTTGAGGAGAATTAGAGAAGTGGCTTGCTGACGGTTCCTTTTTTTACTGCACAAGATGTGGCCGAACCTATGAGCCTGGTCAATCGTAGATGGCCAATCCCCAAATCCAACGAGAGGGAGCGCTGAAGTCGAAGTGCGACGGAGTTACGACCAGACCCACCTTTGTTACTAAAATCCCCAACAAGTTTTCCGTTCAAAGCACACACACAACAAGACAACGCCGCTTTCAGACGCTGGAATCAAGTCAGTTTTGCCAAACGGACGGCTGACCTCGATGTCGAGTTGTCCCCGTACGAAAAAGTACTTGTACTCGCGGAACTTGCAGCTGAAGCGCGCGTCAAAGTCGGGCCGCACGGGCGACCATCCCGTAACCCGGATGTCCTCTGGGAGTGCGCGGTTCAGTGCTGCCACGTAGTCAATCTCCTCATCGTCGCCATCCGACCACTCCCCGTCATCCGCACGCTCGCGGCTGATGGGGAACTCCTGCCCCACGTCTTCATCGGGCTCTGTCTCGAGCAGCACCCAATCAGTGGCTTCGCCGCTGCCCCTCTCTTCCGCTACATGTCCGCCCAGATCAGAGTGGGGGCTGTGCGCCGACTTGAGGCCCGCTGGGCTCCAATCCGACAGCTCTACCTCGCCTCGGTTCCCCTCAATCTCGATCACAGAGCGGGACAACTCCGGATGCACCAACACGGACGCAGTCACGTCCCACTTGCGAGGGGGCAACCCAGGCGGCATTTCCGGAGCACCCCTCTCAGCATGGGGCACAGCTTCTGCAATGCTCTCCCTCAAGGCTTCCGCTGAATCTCCGCCCGCACAACGCCTCTGGGGCTCTGCCGGAGTGGCTGAGTGGGGGTCTTCGGGCGGACAGCTGGTGGACAAGGGGGGTTCCACAGCGGGGGCGGCAGGTGGCCGCCGGCAGGAGCGCAGCCAAAGGGCCACCACCTGGCCCAGGGCACTCACGCCTTTGTCGGTGCGGCCACACCTGGGGGAGGAGGGGGGGGGAGTCAGGAGGCAGCACCTACAGATCAAAGAATTGTGGGAAGCCACCATGAAGCGGACTTGCAATCCTCTTCTCAGATTGACAAGAAATCTCTCGCAGACATCAACATTTTGATCAACTTGTCACTGCAAGAATTTGACTCCAAGAAACGAGGCACAAGCATCCCAGCATGGGCAGACTGGTTGGGCTGACTGCAAGCCAATCGACTGGGATGATTGAGCACTCGGGAGAAGGGCACGAGGATACCGCCGCTTCAGAGCAATTCAAAGTCCACAGGGGGGATCACGATGACTGGAGAACTGTCCAGGCAAAGAGTTCCGCAAAGCTATCAAACCATTGTGATGCAACATGACAGGCAGTTCAACATACAGGGAAGTTCGAAACATGGGAATGATCGGTTCCAGAAAATGCTTTACCAGCAACGAAGAAGATCAAAGCCAGTACCTGGAGTATTGAGCTTGTGTACGCCCCCCTGGCGGCAGCAGCCTCGTCTTCTCCAGGGCGGCAAAGAGCTTTGACTCGATAGTCATGTCCAGAACGTTGCCCGGCTGCGACGCAAAGCCATGGTAGCGAGCCCCCATGTACATGATCCGCAGTGCGACAAAGCGGCGCGGGTAATGGGAGAGATCCACCTCCGCCGCAGCTGCCTTCTTCTTGGCCTTGCCCCCTCGCCCTCCGTTTAGGGCCGCCGCGACCGAGGCTCGGGCGGCGAGTGCAGCCGCGGACGCCGTGGCAGCAATCATTTCAGGGGATGCCACATACGTGACCGAGGTGCCTGTCATTGCCGACGATATCTCAGCCCCGGGTTGCTCGTTGTCCCCTGTCAACTCATCGTTAGAGTCCAGAGAGAAGGATAGACCGTCGAGAGGAAGCTGGGTTGCAGACAGCCCGGCCGCATGGAGGGCCTCCTGGACGTTGCGGGCGACCAGGGACTTGCGCACGAGCTCCAGCTCCTTCTTCAGGCGCGCGTTCTCCGCATCCAGGAGCTTTACCCGCGCCTCCAAGCTCAGCTCATCGTCTGAGGCAGACCGCTCAGAAACCACTGGGGTAATCAGCAAAGTCGCCATTTCTCTGCTTTAATCTCGCTAGGCCGTGTAGATTGTGAATCAGACAACCTACGTCATTGAGCGGCCTGGTAATCGGTACTGACAACCAACACAGAGAGGCGCGCTTTCATGCAATCTTAGCCGCTATTTCGAGAGCCAGAGTACCCTCCCATGCTGAAAAGCTATCCTAGAAGCGCCTCTAGTGCCTCTCAATGCCAAGCCCAGCACAATGGTGACTCTAGCGCACCACCGTGCCAGGGGCTGACGCCCGGATGCCAATGCCAAAGACGCATGCTCAGCTGGTCATGGAGCCTGAGGACCCGTGGGGCAAAAAGGTCAAAGAACTCAGTTGTAAAAGTGTGAACATCAAGTGTTCCAACCCCCTGGAATTATCTGTGTCTGAGCATACTGACCGGAAAAAATGCTCGGTACCTCAGCTATTGAAACTCCAGGTCATTACAGTCCAGGTCACCGAGCCACTTATTTGAACCGGATGGATACTAGGAGTGCCTGGATGAGATGACCGGGCTTGGTTGGAAACGATTCAGGCGTCTAGCCCCTTTACCCAGGCCTAAACTTCTAAAGCCTTCCCTTAGCTTGCCTACATTGCCCGGTGGTTTTGACCGGAGGGATGGACGTCATAGCCCGGGACTGCGCAGCCTAGCTAGGTTAGGGGTAGGTACTAGTACCACGATGAGGATGTTTGGCTCTCCCGGTACCGGTATTCATACACATGGTTTTGGAGATGCAATCACGGTCGAGTGTGTGGTACGGGCGAACACAAATCGTGCGGCTAATTATATCGGCCTAGGTAACACCTGCGTGTTAACACTTTTACAACTGAGTTCTTTGTACTACCTACTTACAACTTGCACCAGTGAGGTTGGAAGCTGTTCGATCTGAAAAGGGGGGCCAACCCGAAACCTCCCACGTGGCCAACTTCGCCGTTGCAATCTCGCGGCCGGGCTGCTCAGTTCTCGGGTTCTGAAGTGATGGGGTTAAGACTTAACACGGGACCATAACCAAGGGGTCAGCTGCCACGCTGGCGTTTTCTATGTTTTACCCCCGGAGCGAGCACTGTGTGCAATGCGCGGGCGCCGGCTGATCGCGCTTGTCTGAGTCTCGGTTGAGGCAGTGCATGGTGGTCTTGCGAAGGTAGTTGATTGGTGGGGCCCAGGGCCGGGTGGTTCACTGGCACGCCTGGCTGCCCGCCATGGCTTCCTCGGCGGCTTCCCGAGCCCAGGAGGCTGCGGCTGATGCGCTGGATCGGCGCGTGCGGCCAATTCTGGACCAGGTGGACTTGCGCAATTACAAGCAGGCGGTGAAGCTGGCGGACGCTGCTATCAAGAAGTACGGCGACCACCCGCTGTACCGCACCGTCAAGGCCATGGCATTGGAGCGCATGGGGCGCAAGCAGGAGGCGCTCGACCTGGTTACAGACGTCCGGTCGGGCCCGCTTAACGAGCATGTGAGGCAGCAATGGGACAATGCTGCGGTCCGATCGGTAGAATGGAGAGGTTTTACACTGCTGTTTGCACGGGAGTGGTGGTGCAATATTGTGTGGCCCTTGTGATCCTGTCTAGCACAATGCTGTTACTCTCTGAGACTGCGCTGAAAGTTTGGGTGCGCTGTGATGCATGGCATGTGGTGGCATTGTGCAGCTGCTGGGGATGATGCAGCCCATCTATCGGAACTTGGGTCGCTATGACGAAGCCACGAAAGGGTACGAGAAATTTGCAGCTGAAGATCCTCAAAACCCAGAGCGCCAGATCCAGCTTTTCAATGCGTACGCTCGGGAGTACGACTACCTTAAGCAACAGCAGGTGAGGCCTTATTAAGCCAGCAGTCCTGTTGCATAGTTTGAACGTGAAGGCAAAAGCTTGAAGCTGCTCGGCAGTGATCTTCCTGTAAACGCGGCCAATCCTGTCACGGTTCACATGCTTAGTCTCTTCCGTGCTGCCTGAAGTGGGACTTAATACCACCACCTTTTCATCAACCAATGGGCCACCTCTTACGTCCTAACTTGTATCCAAATCTGGTCCCCACTTGTGTCCTCCAGGTTGCGATGAAGCTGTTCAAGCAGCTGGGCCGCGAGCAGTTCCTGATGTGGGCCGTGTGCACTCTGGAGCTCCAGGCGCTGGCGGAGCAGGGGGGGCCCACTGGCGGTGGTGCCCGCATGTTGCAGCTGGCAGAGGCCCTGCTGCGCAAGAAGATGGGCCTCGCACGCCTGGAGGGGCTCGAATGTGAGGCAGACCACCCCCCAGACACCCACTCACCACAATACCTGCAGTCCTGTTGACAATTGCATTCCCCCTACAACGGCACTTGTCCTGGCGAAGGTGATGCGAGGCTGCTGGGTGTGCCCTCCTTGCAACCTGGAGCCAAAAGTGGGGCCGGTTCCAGTTGAGAATTCGAACCTAGCAGTCATTGCCGGCCTGGCCTTTCCATCCTGAGGCCTCGCCATGTGCATTGCGCAGCTCTGCTGGTGTTTCTGAGCATCCTGGAGCTGCAGCACAAGCACGCGGCTGCCCTGGAACTGATCCAGGGGCCCGCTGGGGCGCTGTTCACCCTGCCAGCAGACAAGGCTCGTGTCGAGGTGAGATTCCACATCAGGGGTCTGCAAGTGATGGCTCGCGAAAGTATTGGTGTTCAAACCTCTCGAAGCATGGCCACCCTGTCTGAGGAGGGCCTTCCAGTCGATTTGTGCGGGTTGCGCTTTGCCCTTAAACCGATGGGATCTTTCTTATTTTCACAGGGAGAGCTGCAGCACAAGCTGGGCCACTACAAAGAATCCGCCGCTGCCTTTGCGTCCGTCCTTCGCATCAGCCCCGACGACTGGGCAGCCTTCCAAGCTTACGTGGATGCGCTTCTAGAGTACAGGGAGGTTCCAGCCCAGACAGTAGAGGCAGCCGTGGCCTCTGATGCACCGGAAACCGTTACGGCTCTCGAAGCGGATAACAGCTGGATGGGTCCAGGGAAGCGGACGCGGCTGAGCTTTGATGAGGTCGAACGGCGCCTGGGGGAGGCGCACGACTTGGTTGCAGAGCTGCAGGCAGTGGTGGTGCAGTCTGGGGAGTTGCTGAGGGGGCTGTTCCTGGCGAAGGTCGAGCTGGAGAAGCGGCGCGCGGAGAGCGGGGAGCAGGCGGGCGGGGCCACGCAGGGGCAGCGCCGGGTGGCAGAGGCGATTGTCAAGTATTTCGACAGGTGGGCACTGCGACCAAAACTCTTCTTAAAGACAATCACAGCTTATAGTGGATATGTTCTGATAATTTCGAAGGTGACTCTTGGTCTTTCAGTGGCATCCGGAGTCAGAATGTTGAGTCAGGTAAGTCGCAAGTCAGACCAAGGAGCCGGCCAAACACAAAGGAGTCGGCGGCAAACATCGACACCGTTCTCGTATCTGTTTCTCATCTTTCGCTGCGGTAACAGCGTGAAGATGGAGTCCGCATGGGCGGAACAACTCTATAAGCCCACATTATTTTCAGCAACTTCGGCCTGTTCCGCGCCAGCATCGAGCGCCTCCCCTGAGTCGCCTGCGGCGTCCTTCGCAGGCACGGCACCATGGTGAGCTTCGCCCCGGACGTCCGGCAGCACGTGCTGTTCATCACGGACCCCGGCGTGGCGGGCTGGCTGGCCGCCCAGCTGCAGCAGGCTGCGGAGCGCAGCGCGGCGGCGCCAGATTGCAAGCCCGTCCACGCATTACGCAGGAGGATTGCTGCTGCGCAGGTGGAGGAGCAGCTGGGCCTCGTGCAGCAGCTGCCAGACGCAGGTCAGCGCGCACTACCCAACAATGGCACAAGCTTGTCAAATGAAAACAGTCCCCTCGACACAGTGATCCCTTTATGCCTTTGTGTTCCTTAGGTGTATTTAAGTATCTTCTTCTTGTTGAGGTCCGGGTGTATTTAAGTGTCTTCTTTTGGAAATGGTGGATGCCGTGAAAACGTTTCCTAATATCCGATGTCATATTTGACAGTTTAGACGATGCTTAGATTCTTCGTCGAGATAGTCAGGCTCTTCTTCTGGTGCGCACTGTTGCTGACCCGTGCCCTGTGTTATCTCTCAGAGCTGTACGCGCGCGCGGAGCGCCTGGCGGAGGTGTACCAGGCGAGCGTGCCGCTGCTGCACGGAGTGGCGCCGCGCGAGAGAGGCCCCGCGGAGGAGCTGCTGGTCATGGCGGCCACGTGCCTGGTGGAGGGCTACGTCAGGACGGGCGAGCGGGCACGCCTGCTGGAGGCGATCCTGGTGCTGGAGCAGGGGCTCTTCGACCGCAGGTGAGGGGCGCCGCTCCGCAGCGATCGGGCAGGCACGTAGTCGGATACCCTCTCTGTATCATGTATGAAGACGACGGCGATGGGTGTGCGTGCTTGGTGATAACCAATCTTCCGCCAGTGACCGGTTGAAATTGCAGGACAAGACGCATAGGCTCCCTGTGTTTGTTAGAATTCGTTTTGTGGTAAGGCTGCTCTGAGGGGGCTCGCCTGGTTGCGATGATTCATGACTCATGTTTATCCGCACGCTTTCCCCCTCGTGCCAGGTGGCAGTCGGAGTACAAGCTGATGCTGGTGAGCCTGTATCTGCACGCGGGCGCGGTGGGCCCCGCGCTGGGCTGGTACCGCCTGCTGGACATCAAGCACATCCAGGCGGAGACCATGGCCCACCACGTGCTGCCCGCCCTGCTGGCCTCCGCGCAGCGCGACGCCGCCGCGGGGCTGCTGCGCGAGCTGGCCGCCTTCCACGACGGCCACCTGCGCGACGGCGCCGACATGACGCTCACCGCGTACCGCAACGGCACCTTCTCCAAGGTGCGCGAGTTTGTGCGCTTCAAGGAGCGGCTGGAGCGGTCGCACCAGCGCCTGGCCGCGCGCACGGAGAGCCTGCTGCTGCGGCTGGCGGAGGCAGCGGACAACCCCACAGAAGCGCAGGTGAGGGAAGAGAAAGAGTGACGGGCTGCTCAATCGAAGTAGCCGCCGCAGCCCGGCGTTGTGATTAGGGCATTAGCGTGCTCCTGTGCAGCACTAGGATTGGGCGTCGGCCTTGACTGAGGAGTTTGATGGCCAGGCTTTTTGTGGTTCGAAGTCGGCAGAGCGTTCGTACAATGCCGGCCAACCTGACGATCGAGAGTTGTTTAGAAGTAAGTTGTGCACAGAGAAGCAAGCTTAGCATTGAGGAAATTCCTGCCTGAGTGCAGGTTTCTCCGTAGGGCATGGAGGGTTTCCTCTCCCGCGTTTGCCGCAATACCTTGACCTGGCCCTTTGTGTCTCCCGCCTGGCAGGCCCTGCTCGCGGACGTTGGCTTTGGGCGCGAGCCTCTTGCGTGGTCCACGTCGGACCGGCTGGCGGCGTTGTCGTTTAATGAGGACCTGGCCACCCGCCCCTGGTGGACGCCCACACCGGAGCAGTCCCTGCTCGACGCAGCGCCGCTCGCTGGGGGAGCAGCAAGGCAACCGTGGCACGCCCAAGAAGCGCAGGTCGGTAGGGAACGCCTTCGCAACCCAGTCACCGCCTATCGCTTCCTCGAGTAGGTTCGATGTCTTCTTAAAGCCTCTTGCCGCTTCCGCAAAGTTGAGCACGCTTATCTCGGTCGTTACAGACATCTGAAGAAAGGCTCTCGACCAGCCGCTTGTCTACTCCCGCGCTTGTCGCAGAGCCTTTGTCACAAACACAGAGTCCGAATGGAAGGCAAGTAGGCTATGACGTCTTTTTTTGGCCAACGCTAGTGGAAGTCGTGTCCATGTGCAGAGCGCGCGAGTTGCCCGGGATGCCCGGTGGCGGCGGTCGGTGCGGCGGCGGTGCCTCCTCCCGCGGCTGCTCGCGCTGACCCTCGACCTGGGGCCCGTCAGTGCCGCCCAGGCTGGCCCGCCAGCAGCGGAGCAGGCCACGCACAGCGAGCGCGGGCCAGCGGCCAAAGCCAGCGACAAAAGCGGGAGGGGCAAGGGAAAGAAGAAGAGCGGGAACAAGAGCGGTGACGTGGAAACCGCAGCCGGAGAGAAGCGCGAACCGGCGCCTACAAGCAACGGGGCTGCCGGACAAAAGAGGGAAACTGCGCCACGGGAACACGGTGGGGAGAACGGGTGTACCGCTGCACATGGGTCTCCACAGTCGCCGGTGGACGAGATGCGGCAGCTGGTGGACGAGTATGCGCGCACGCTGCGGCCAGACACGCACGCCGGGAACGCCCCCGACGCAGGCCCCAGCAGCCCTGGGGGGGCGCAGCCGCTGGATGAGCTGAGTCTGGCCGTGTTCACGACGAGCTTGCGGATCATGGAGGCCAGGGACGTGTTGGCGGGGAGCGGCACGAGCACGGAGGGGGCAGCGCAAGCAGCGGGTGGGTCACGAAAGGATTTCGCTCAGAGAACGCGTTGGCCTTATTTGGAGGCAAGATTTGTGCAGGCTTCCGGGCTTCCGAAAAGACCAATATCGGAGAGACGCCTGTGTGCAGTGCTTGTCAAACGTGAGGGCCATGCCGAAGACGCCGCTGACGTCTGCGTGTGGTTGACTTGTTTGTGCAGCATGTGTCAGGGACGGCCCTTTGTGCCTCTCCTGTTTGCCCCGCGTACTCCACAGGCAGGTGATGATGCAATTGTCACGTGTGTCTGTGCAGCCGCTCTCCCCGCACATTTTCAGTCCATTCTTGCTCGACTGCACGGCCTGGACGAGACCCTCGCGGGGCAGCTCTTCTCCGACCTGCCCACAGGTGAGGCCCGCCTCCAAGAAGTGATCACAGTGACGGTCTCTTTTTGGATCGGGTCTTGAAGGACCCATACATGGTATAATCAAATGGCGCTCGTTCGAAGCAACCGGCCCCTCTTCACACCACCCTCTTCGACAGCATCCCGCTGTGTTCAGGCTGGGGCCTCCAGTGGGTCGAAGGTCACCGGTCGCATCGCCGAGGTAGCGCTGCCTTTCACGTCTGTGCGTCACCGCATACGTGGCCAGTCTGGTTTCATAAGGACGCTCTTCGATGAACTCCTGACCCTCTTGTTCGCTCCTTGCAGCCGGGGCCAGCCTGCGGCTACTGTCTCCGGGGCGCGCGCTGCCGCAGCTGGCCACGCTGGTGCACGAGGCGGCCGCGTGGCTGCTCCTGGCGCTGCACAGCTGGGCCAGGTACGGGGCCGGAGGGTGGGCGGGGTACGCCGTGTCTCGACGGAAGACCCGTCTTAGAAGCACAATGGCATGCGCTCTTTCTTGCGGGGCCGTCTCAAGCTGTTCGCCTCGTATGTGCAGGGTGTTCCCCGCCTCTCTGAAACGCAAGAAGAAGACCGGCACGGAGGACGACGGGAGTGCGGGTAAGGCTCCCAGGATGAGCGGGGTGGGCGGGTGCCCTTCGAACTGTGCGGAATGCGTGGCCCTGAGGTGGACCTCTCCTTTGCTGGTGCCGACCCACAGGCACGGCATCACGCCTCTGGCAGGGTCGCCTGTGTAAGCATGTGCTGCACCGGCGCACAAATTCTTACTATCGTCACTTTGTCCAACCGTGGGACAGGCTTGTGGACCTTTGTGCATTCCCTTTCTGCGCAGATGCTCGCACTTTGGCGGTGCACGCTCTCCAGTCGCTGGTGAGCGGGGTGGAGGCCGTCTTCAGGAGCTGGGCGGACCGGCTGACGCAGTACCTTGCGCAAGCTGACGTGCACGCCCTGGCGGCCGCGCTCAAGGCCGAGCTCTCGCCCACAGAAACGGGCGGGCCCTCTAGCCAAGCGGGCCGGGTCCTGACTGCACTCCAGTCCTGGTCGCGCGAGAGGCAAGTAGCAATTATGCAAACGAGGGAGCAGAGCAGGGGCGGCGGAGAGGAAGAAAACGACGAAGCGGTGCTAGTCTTGGACTTGGAGGCCGTACTGAGGGCGTCCTTGGAAAGCTCCAGCGAGGTGCTCGAACAGATTCGGACAGCGTCGTTGTTGAAGGCAAATCTCTTCAAGAAGCTTAACGTCTGAGATGTCCTGAACGGTTTATGTTGAACCGACTCCTATTATAAGTCCATGAAGGCGTGATTAAGGCAGAATAATAGCTGCGGAATCTGGATGCAAGCATCTCAATGGTGACGCAGGTATTACGTCTGAGTGCTTCATTGCAATGTGTGACCTGTTGCTTAGATTGTTTCCGTCTGTACTCGAGTCCGAGCTCACGCTCGGTGTAATCGAAGTGGAGCTAGCTCCTGTCGATCAAGTTCTGAAGTGTGGGCTTCCGAGTAATGTTTCGTTTGCAATGTACCTAGGTATGCAACATTCATTCAAACGCTTTAGGTCGATTTGGTGGCTTAATGGCATGGAGGAATTGCATGATTAGCCTAATAATATTTGACGCGCGGCTTGAAACCATCAATACATGAAAGTGCTTCTTTTACCAGCATCAGTGTTCTCATGCAAGCTTGATACATGCAGAAATGCACAGCAAGAATTGGCTGTTAGGCTGCCTCTGAACAGAAGCCCCACAGAAAGGCTTGCTACGCTTGTAGTGCTAACTATAGCCCCGGGCCGTACTTATCATGGCACAGATTGGCCCATGAGAATTGGATGCCTGGAGTAACTTACGTGTTGCTTCTGCAGATCAAGACGCATCAGCAATCGATTGCCATTGCGTCCACCTCAGACAGCAGCCGAATAAACAACCCAGTCTAGCTCCCGGAACCCCAATTAAGGGCAGAGGGAGCATACGTGTACTGGCAACTTCACGCTTATCGGTAGTTCTATCGCAATCAGTGATAACGGGTCGTTATTGCAAAAGCAGTATGTTGGCCAAGCCTTTGAACTCAAGGTCAAGCGATGAGAGCCACAGCACCTCAAATGTCAATCACACGACCGGAAGCAACAGTCGGAAACAGAGACAGAGATAGTCTACAAAAGGTGTACGAAACCTGACATCGCTAGCGGCCTGGTGACAGGTGCGTTTTTGCTACATGGTGTGTGTGTGCGGGCTGTAGCCTGTGTGTGCCGACTACATGTTTGGTGTGTATTCACGAGGGTATCCAGACTGACATGCCCGAAGACAAGGCAGAACTGCTATATACGCGCTAGGTGCGAATGCAGGGCAACTCGAGCAAGTGTACCTAACCGCATATAGCTGGCCTAACTTATTCACGCCGGCCAGGCACGTTCCAATGCTGCCATCCAAATGTGGTGTCCCAAAACGTGATGTATATCAAGATGGTATTGAAAAGGATGTGGTGCATAGATGTTTGTAAAAAGCTTCCGGGCGGAGCTAGCTAAACCAAAAAGTGCACGACAGTAAAGTGCATACTACTGACAGATTCAGACGTTCGGCGTAGTGCTCCCTGAGAATATTTCTCTGGCTTGGTTGAGGCAAGAGTTGCCAGACTAAGTCAGAGAATGGCAAAGAATTGCCTTCCGAAGATATCTCAAAGGTCGATCGTCGATTTGAAGATCTTCCATGACCACGTGTTCTACCACGTGTTAGCAAAGTTGCAACTTGCTGGTGTTTCAGCCAGGTCACAAGGTCGGGAGCCACGTCAGCATGGAGGGTCTCCTAGGAGCACGCCACCTGGAAATTTTGGCGCGCCATTCTGGTGGCCATGGCCGAGTCCAGACCATCATGTCACGGTGGTACGGTGGGCCAAATCATGGCTGCAATGGTTGAGGCGGCGTTTCCGCACGCACCCGGCTGAGCTGCTTTTTGGAAAGCAAGACGGGTGCTCTTCCATTTCCTCACTGCGGGGCAGCTGATCTGGTCGAAAGTGGGTGGGGCCGGCTGCCAGGAAGGTCAACAACCTCCGGGAGGGGTGCTCGACGTTCCTGAAGGGGCAGAATTGACACCGGCAAGCCTGGTCTATATGGGCAAATATGATCCGCGTGACGAGCAACAGCGTCCTGGTGGTCCCCCCTTTCGAATGCGCGTGGCTGTGCGAGGAGCTGCGGTTCAAGCAGCCGGGGGAGGGGTGCGTCACATTTGAGGCGCGGGCCGACAACGACGTGACGGTGGTGTTCAAGGAGGAGAGCGGGTCGCGGCACTACCGCACGGACAGCGGGCGGCACTACACGGTGGTGCTGGGCAGCCACCGCAACAAGCGGATGCGCATTGAGGTGGATGGGCAGCCTGTGGTGGATGTGCCAGGGACGGCGGTCAGCAGCACGCAGTTTGAGCGCTACTGGATCGACATTCGGCAGGGGGTGATCACGGTGGGCAAGGGGGACCCTGGGCAGGCCGTGGTGTACCAGTGGACGGATGCGCAGCCCAACTGCGGGGTGCAGTATGTAGGGCTGAGCTCTTGGGACAAGTTTGTGGGCTACAGAAACATCCGAGTTTTGCCCACGCTGCATTCAGTGAGCGCACCTTCCGCCGATCAATCTATCCGCTTCCCCCTAGCCCAGTCCGGATTTGGGCAGTTCCTCAACAACAATGATCTCGCGGACGTGCATTTTACCGTGGGTTCCGCCGGCACCATCGTGCATGCCCACAGAGTAATCCTTGCCGGCTGCTGCCCCGCATATGCTCAACAGTTGGAGGCAGTGGGGCCAGAGGGAGCGATCGCCCTCCCAGCTGCCAAGGCTGAGGACCTGATCCATCTCCTCAAGTATGTCTACCTGGGAGCCGTCACGGTAAGCACGGGACCAGAGGTTATGCTGATATAAAGGTGGTACCTAGTGAAGGCCATCACTGCTCATAACATCTCCTGCTTGAAATTGGAATCGATGAAGGTCGTGCAACTGTCCGCTTGACGTCTGCACGCCTGTGATGCCGCCCTTGCCGTTGCCCTTGCCTGCCTTGGTTAATTGTGCCCTATGATTTTGGCCCACTCTCGGCGAGCCATCTCGGAAAGCCGTCCCTTGTGCCCCTCCAGGTCCAGAAGGGCCAGCTCAGCCGACTGGAGGACCTGGGAGCCACCTTCGGGCTGACTGCCCTGCAGGAGCGCATTGCCACTGCGCAAGAGGCCCCCGAAAGTGACAAGGTGGAGCTGCGGCACGGAGAGCGTGCAGGATGCCATGCTGCAGAGGATGCCATGCTGGCGCCCCTCCCGCTGATGACGGACCGCCTGCTCTCATTTCTGGACACCGGGCAGTGGGCGGACGTGGCGCTGTGCGTGGCCGGGCAAGGGGAGGTGGTGCGCGCACACCGGGTCGTCCTGAGCGCCTGGAGTGCACCAATGTGCCGGGTGAGAATGCGCCCGAGCAGCCGCGACGTTGTGTGAAGGTGACGTCTTCCGAGCGCCCGAAAGTTGGCGTGGTACGGGGCCACCAGGGTCCAATAATTTCAAGCGGTGTTGTTTTCTCCACATCAGCTGCCATGAGTAAGACGTGTGGGAAGTAAGAATGTGGGACAAATATAAACAAGAGAGGGACTTCCCATGTTGGTTTCTGATGTCGATAGGCGCAGCTAAGGCCGTCTTTTCTGGCTGTTGTGTGCAGATGTTCACCAATGGGATGCAGGAGAGTCGCACGCTGGCGGTCACCATCCACGACACGTCCGCAGCGGCGCTGCAGGCGCTGGTGCGCTTCATGTACTGCGGCCGCCTGGCACTGCCGGGGGAGGACAGCGAGGGCAGCCTGCTGCTGCCGTTGCTCGTCCTGGCAGACCGCTACCAGGTGCGCGCCCTGCGGGGCGCGGCCGCCGCGCGCATCCTCGAGCTGGCCAACCAGGTGAGCGCGGAAACCCCCTCAGTGAGCGGTGCACTCGACTGGTGTACCTTATCGTTCTGGATTGCGTCTGAAAGGGCATTGTACAAGTCGTCTTTCTGATGCTTCGGGGTCTCCTCCTGTGTCTACAACCATATGTGTGAAGCACAATTTTCCCCTGCTGGATGTTCGTTGAGCCACCGGCCATGTTGTTGGTGTGCAGGACTCGGCGTGCGCCATCCTGCAGGTGGCTGCGGCCCTGCCTGGGTGCGAGGCGCTGCAGCGCGCGTGCGAGGAGACGTGCGCCACCTGCCTGGAGTACCTCATCAGCCCGCCCTCGCCCGAGTTCCTCGAGCTGGACTACGCCAGTGTAGCCGCCATCCTGCAGGTGCCCGCTGAACAGCCCTCAATCGCGCCACTTAATCTGGTTATCAACTCGATGTTCCATCGCAATAATAAGACTTGAAATCCAGTCAGCTTTGAAGCACCATCACATGCTCCGTTGTTTGTAAATTGTCCCTCACGTTGCAGCATCTTGCTGTGGCACTCACCTTATGTTTGTTAAGGGTTACATATGTAGCGTTGTCTCTCCTCGTGCAGCACCCCCAGCTGAGCTTGACCTCGGAGGAGCGTGTCTTGGACGCGGTGCTGCTGTGGGGTGCTCGTGGCAGCGGCCTTGCCACCTGGCAGGCCGTGGCCGCCGCGGTGCGGGACAGCGGGGCCGGCGCCGTGTTCCGCGAGCGCTTTGACGCCGTGGAGCAGCTGCTGCCCCTGGTGCACTTCCCCATCATGGCGCCCGCCGTGCTGCAGCAGGTGCGCTGGGCCGCGGGCAGCCGAAGCGCCCGCGCTCGGCCGTGGCAGAGCCGCCCTTGACACACGTTCCGAGGCTTTTTGTTGAGTCTTGGTGCTTGCGTGTTGGCATCATCTCGAGTTTCGAGCGGATTCCATCGTCACCACACTCCAGCCATCTTCTGGGTCGCCGTCTTTATGAATTTCCTTGTTTTGTCCATCCTGCCGTAAGCAATGACCGGCGGGGGCTGTGTTGCGGTGTGGTGCGTGCAGCTGTGGCCCGCCTCCCTGGTGGCGGCGCTGCCGTGCCTACAGGAGCTGGTCCGGGAGGCGCTGCAGTACCAGGGCCTCGACCAGGACGTCTCCGCACAACACAGGTGAGCTACCGGCCTCCGTACCACTGCCACACCGCACTGCCGCTGACAGAACCGGTGGAAGGAGAACGCGGACTACAGTTTGCAGTCCCAGACACCCACACCGCCTGGTACACAGGGCGCGCGCGGGCCGGTACGTACTCCGTCAAGGATCGAACATCAGTGCGGCCGACGTTGCGGCCAATAGACCCCTATGTGGGTCGCCAGCGATCCGGCATGTCAAACCTCGAGGCTAGGCTCGCCGGCGGTGACGTTCCCAGACCCGGTGCTCGCGCACGGAGTACCAAGCGGTGTGGGGGTCTGGGACTGCAAACTGCAGTCCACGTTCTCCTTCCCTCCGTTCTGACAAGACCCAAGCGGCGTGCTTATCTGGTTGCGTATTCATCACGAGCACACGCTGACATCACTGGCAAGCAGCTGATCGACGAGGAACCTTGGTCGACGCCTCATGTACTCTTGGAGAAGGGTTTCCTTGCACTTCTCCAGGATCTTGATCTCAAGATTGGGATTCGCAGTAGCGCCTCCGCTATTGACATAGACTTCCCACGATGCTCTAGTGGCTGCTTCCGAGATTCGGACTTCGATCACTTGATCCTCTCGTGGCGCAGGCGGAGTTACCAGGCGCTGGACGTGGACATGGCGTCCCGTGCGGTGAAGCCGCAGCACGGCAACCTGCGCTTCCAGCGGCGCCTCTACTCGTACAAGGAGCTGCTGTACATCTGCGACGGCGACACGCACGGCGTGTGCCACTTCGCGGGCACCTCGTACGGGCAGCACCCCTGGATGAACCCCGTCGTCGCGCGCCGCCTCACCGTCACCCCCTCCAGCCCGCCCTCCCGCTACACCGACGGCAAGCTCATCGTCAGCCGCAACTACACGGTGAGGGCCCGCCGGCTTGGCGACCGCGGGACGTTGACAAAGCAGGGGGACGATGCTTGGTGCACGGCACTCTCATCTCCGAAGTTGAGGCCCCCCTTTTGTTTTGTGGCGCCGCTCCATAGCGAGATTGCACGGTGATGCGTCCGCGACTTCCCAGCATGTATCCTGAAGCAGTCCGGCATCTTGCAGTGCACGTCGTACGCGGGTCCGTGCTACGAGGACGGCCACCTCACCGCCTGGTGGAAGATCGATCTGGGGGAGGAGCATCAGGTGCGCCGCCGCTTGTGTACCCAGCAGGGCGTGCGCGGGCGGGGGGGTGCCGGCCAATGATTCGCACAGCTTTGCCGGAAGAAGTCTCTGGCGCCAGCTTGATGCCGCCCCTTCCCCGCGCCCGTCTTGAGATTGTGCTTAATCTAACATGGGATCGGTCTGTGGCTGCAGCTCATGTGCAATTACTACACGCTGCGGCAAGACGGGTCGGCAAACTTTCTGCGAACGTGGAAACTCCAGGTAACAGATACCTCTGTGTCGGCGAGTTATTGAAGATAGGAACAGACAAGCCCGCTTCGTGAGATGCCGGCCTCTTTGCGGACGCGTTTTGCATGTTGCGGGAGATCGGTTCGCTGGTCGATATACAAACGAGGACGGGCTTTGGTTGGGCCTGCTCTTTTGTTGCTTGTGGTCGCCACTCCCGTGCCCCGGCTGATGGGCGGCGGGGCGTGCGTGGCAGGGGTCCCTGGACGGCGGCACCTGGACGGACCTGCGTGTGCACAGCGACGAGGCGACCCTGTCCAGCCCGGGGCAGTACGGGTCGTGGCCCATCTCGGGGCCCACCGCCGCGCTGCCCTTCCGCATGTTCCGGGTCCTGCTCACGGGCCCTTCCACGAGCAAGTCGAAGCCGTGGAACCTGTGCTTATGCTACGTTGAACTCTATGGGTACTTCCGCTAGCACTGGCTCGAGATTGAGACAGGTGGAGCCTGAAGCGTTAGTTTCTTTTCTTGCGCGCTCTCGGGAACGGGCCTGCTGTTCTGGAAGAAGCAAGTCTCTCGCAAGCTGACATGTACGGTGATTAATCAGGTTTCGGTCATTGAGAAATGATTCTTTTGGGAGTCTGGGATGAAAACCAAATGAAGGCGTTAAGAGAACTGGTATATGTATAATTGGATAGAACATGCTGGATCACATGTCAAATGTTGAAATATGTTAAGGTAGTCGGAGTTCTTAAACTTAGGAGCTTTTGTAGTTGCGGTTTGTGCAGGACGAGCTATATGTCGAAATTGAATTGCGAGGGGGTGACAAATGGAATGACACTTGATTTACTTATTAGCCATTTTCGCGATGTGCATTCTAAATCTGCAGAAATCAGTGCCGCATGCACCCCGGACCATGCACCATGATGGAAAATCTGCCAAGTTGCAGACATGGTTTCCAGGCATGCTCGGCCTAGGCAGATCGCACAGTAAGGTCATGAAGCACATGCATGTATCTCCGGCAGGACGTGAAGGTTCCATTTTTAGGTCACCGACCACAGGTTTTCAGACCCAGCGTGGTTGCAAGTCACGCGTCCAAAATAAAGATGTAGCAAATATGCGGCGCGGCATATTCAGTGCATGACCGAGCTTTGCATTTGCTCCAGATCACACTTAAATTCTAATAACATTTATAGTATGCGGAAAGCTAGACTTATAGCTAGCTGGTATATTGTTGGGTGTAAAATTTCCGGATCAGATATTATGCCTAACATATGGTGCGCAATTCGAATTTGGACATCGGATTCCCCTTCATGGTGATATGTGGACTGTACCAACTCGATCGTCATCATGCAAGCGCGGCGGGAGTTCAACACATCAGGAAGCTATGTGATGTGCATGAGTAATGATTGATACAGTAGTTACGCCACATGAAATGTGAGGTAGCACATGTCATGTTAGTCATTTTGCTTTAAGTTGTTAGTAACCGCTTGGTAATAAGAATAGTAACATTCTTTGATGAAGCCCGAACTCCGAGATTGCTTGTTTCTGAGCCAAGGGCCCGTGCCTACGCGTGTATTAAAAGAAGTGACCATGCAAAAATAGAAATAGATACAAACACTCTCAGACTAGCCTCGCAGCAACTGCATCACAATGACGCAGGCTATGCAGATTTGGCCCTGTACTCCCATGCGAGTATGTGCATACTTGCAAACTTTTTTCATATTGAGCCCAACAGATCCAGCTTTGGTTGTGATGATCCATAAGCAATCAAACAAAGAACAACCTACCAACCCAACTAAAGAGATAACAAATCATTATATCAATGTTACTGCCTTGTTAACGTGTGCTTTTGCTTAATTACCAAAAAGCGTGCGATAGTGAGCAAAGTCTCCAGATGAATGAGCTAGATGCTCACTCGTCATTGCTGAAAATAGCAGCTTTTGGAAGGGGCATGAACATGCTTGGTTGTTCATTGACGAAACCATATTGGGGTCGCCTGAAAACCAAGCTCCAAATCCCCTGTAAGCAATCTCAAAAACCACGAATTTTGCATACCTCAATGCACTTTACCAGAAGGATGAACATAGAAGCATTTGAAAGTTCCAAACAAGAAGCAAAAGAGACCCTGGAAGTGAACTTGGTAACCCAATCGGCAGCCAAGGTTTTAGAAGTGGGGGGGCCAATCTCTAGATAAGAGTGTCTTTATGTGTACGTGTTTGAGCAGGCACCTTATCCTTCGAAGCAGGCGGACATCTTTCCAGCATCAGTGAGAAGGGAATTGAATCTCAACGTCTATGACACTCGGCAGAAAATTGCACGAGCTGTAGTTTTGTCTTAGATGCTTCCCACGATGGCCAGAATGCAAGCAATGCAAGAAGCTACCCCAGAAAAAATGCAAAACCTCCGCCGGCCACCAGCAAATCGTCTGCGCATGAAGCTTAACGGTGCAGAATGTGCTTGGAGAATAAAAAAGCAGATTTGCAAGGCACGAACTGCGCCCAAAGGACTGCTAAGGGATGCCTTTTCGCGCTGTTAGAAAGCTCGAACGCGGGTGCTCTGAGGGTCAACAGGGGCAGCACACATCATCGCGTGCTCTACTCACCACCTATAGAGACTCATGTGAAGTCCTCCAAACTGTCCCCGCACGAATATCACACAGCTAATTAAAAAAGCGAGAACAGATACCAGAATGCACCAAAATAGAACGCGTGGTTTGCCAGGCAGACGGTCATGAGTACAAATACCTGCAGGTGTGTGGTGAGGTGACAACTGCGCACCCCTTTGTGAAAAGAAGGCCCGGACTCTCCGTTCTGACTGCACCATTACCATTCCAGCAATCTGCCAAACCGTGCGGAGCAGAGGCTCTAGCAAGCTTGAGACAAGCAATGCTAGGTCACTGGGTTCAACACAGGTACAACATTCAAATGCAGGTTCATGAGCAGATATTGTCTTGCTTGCTGTAGCAACACTTTGCAAACCTACTAGGAACTTCCTTTAACTCTAGAGCCACTTGTATGGAACAGAGCATAGCAGCCTCCCTTATCTAGGATCAAAGTCTGTGTCTTAGATAGACTGGTTCAATTCGTCCAGATACTGTACATCCAACAGCCCTGCATTTGCTTCCGTGATCGGCTCGTTGTAGTTCGTGTCAAATGATGGCATGCTGCCCCTGTCCTCTCTCCTGGCCCGTGGCTTGAACACCTTGGGCTCTTCCCCGATCAGCGGCATCGTGTTTCCATAGAAGTCGTCATTTCTCTTCCTGGCAACCCGTCTGTCCCTAGCGTCCCGTTTCAACTTTTGCATCAGTCTCCGCTTCCTTTTCTCCTGATTGTCCTCATGGAAACGCTTCCGTCGAACTTCGAAGAGAACTCCCGACGACTTGACCTCACGGATGAAACGCTGAATGCCCCTCTCTAGGTCATCCCCCTCCATGAACTCCACCTCCGCATTCACAGGGTGCTGCGACATGGCCACCCTGGCACTGCAAACCTGCCGGGGGAGAAGCAGAGGCGTGGGTCGCGAGCAGGTAACCCCATCTATGCAGTTCTTTTGCCGCATCCCGCTAAACTGGCCCACGGGAGCAACAGCCCCCATGCGGCACAAACTAATGCTACCCGCCATCCTGCTGCAGGTCGACCACCCCACACAATCACAAAAGAGGTGATCCTACTCTGCACTGAAGAGTCGCCCTCCAAGGCTGCACGACGACCCTGGTCGGCAATGCAGAGCCCCTCAATCCCGAAAAGCGCGTCCTGTCAACTCTTCCTCCTTGACAATGGTAGGCCTACCTACTCTAGGGTTTGATCTAGGGAGGGGGAAGGGTTTCGTGGCTTGGATAGGTTTCCTCCAAACCCGAAACGTTAATGCAAGTGAACCAATTTTAAAGTGGAAGCTCCTGCAAAATTCAAAACCAGATTACCGTATCCTGGGTTTCAGATGTCAAGAAACCGACCCGGTATTTAAACCCCGGTTTTCGTCGTCCGGGTTTCTGTTGCCAATGGGCCATGGCCATGCTGCTTTGATTTTGTTCAGAAAGCTGTTCACTCTCAATCATAATGCATTGTGCAACTAGGAGTAGGAGGATGGGCAGCCAATGCCAATGGTGGCACATAGGAACATGGCATCGCCCCATTGAATCATGCAATTGAGGGAGTCGCAGCTTGGTGCTGAAGCAAAAACCGTCAAAATTATGCTCGTTGAAGGCTGACACTCCACGCCGGCGCACCATGTCGCGTTTGATTGGTGACCTGACAGGGAACATCTTTGAGGAGGCGGACTCGGGTTTTGGCCTGGTGAGCCAGCCGAAGTCATACAAACGGCCTCTCCTGTCTGCTGAAGCGCAGCCGCGGGGGGCCAGTGGCTTTGTGGGCCTGCAGAACCAGGGCATGACGTGCTACCTCAACAGCCTGCTGCAGACCATGTTCCTGACGCCCGAGCTGCGCGCCGGCCTGTACCAGGTGCCACTGCAAGAGCTGGGCTTGAACGCGGACGAGATGCAATCGGAGGCAGCAGCAGGGGAACCACTGGGGGCCACCCCCAAGGAACACGAGGAGGCAAAGCAAGGCCAGATAGATGCGGGAGCAGCTGCGATGGAGTCGCTGATGGGCATGGGTTTCCCAGTTGATGAAGTGGAACGTGCGCTGAAGAAGTTTCACAATGACGTGCAGCGAGCAGCGGATTGGCTGCTTGCCCGGGCATGCTCAGGAGACAAGGCGGAGCTGCCAGACGAGGATACAGACACGTACGAGGACCTGCCGCCCTTGGAAGCGCCGGGGGCTGACGACAGCAGTCCACTGATGGGGTCAGAGGGGTTGATAGTCAGCATGGAGATGGACAAAGAACCAGTGGAGGGCCCTTTGACAGCAGTGGCGCAGGATGCGGTGGACGCTTTCAACAAGCGCTTGTATGACATGGATGAAAGTGGTATGGAGGCAGAAGGGCTGTCGTCATCTCAGAAGAGCGTGAATGGGGCCAACGGCAGTCAGGAGCATGGCAGAGGAACCCAGGGTGGGAAGCACAGAGAGACAGAGGACGCTGAAGGGGAGGAGGGGGAGGAGGCAGCGGCAGCCATTGGTGGTGACAACACCGCAAATACACCCGCGATTGCTGTTCCGCCAAAGCCAAAACGAAGAAGACGGGGCCTCATTATTGAGTTGCAGAAGGCGTTCGCATGGTTGCAGGTGCGTCTTAGCCCTGGCGGTCAAACACAGGGTTGATGACAAGTCTCTGAACTGTTTTTCGTTCATATGTGTAGAGTCTGATGCCCACTCTCTTGCAGATTATCTTGAGATTTAATGCACAGCTTCAAAGGTCCCTGCAATTCTTCGTCCTAACGGAATGCTTTGGTCTCCATGGAACGTAGAAATTTTGGTGGAGCAGGTCTGCAGAGCCATCTGGACAGGGCCTTCACAGTAACAGTCCAAGTCAATGACCTCACAAATGGTGTCCCTGTCGGTTGGCCAGCCAGTACAATCGGAATGCAGGTTTCTGTTTAGCCCCTTCTCAAGCTCGAGTTGCTGCCTTCTGACCTTTGTTGCGACATTTCTGGGCAGGCCGTTGACCAGAAGGCCATCTCTACGGAGGACCTGACGCGGGTGTTTGGGTGGGACGGCAGCGAGGCGCGCGTGCAGCACGACGTGCACGAGCTGAACCGCATCCTGTTTGAGAGCGTCGAGTTCTACCTCAAGGGCACCCAGCAGGAGAGCCTCGTCAAGGACCTGTACCATGGCACACTCGTCAACCAGGTGCGCCACAACTGAGCCACGCTACACCCGTACGCCAGATCTTCCAGCTTGATTATGCCAGTGCCTTCTCTACGGGTTGATACGGTAGGACTGTCATGGGCTCTATGGACGCATCGTTCACATCAAAATCGTCTGTGGGTTGGGTCTCTTGTTGACGAACTTTGCATGTTGCTGGCACAAGACGTCTTTCTCAAACTTGCGGAAGATGTTCATTGTGTGTGTGGTGCATCTATTGCGCGCAGGTGGAGTGTTTGCGGTGCGGTGCTGTGAGTGAGCGCCACGAGGAGTTCAGCGACATCCCGGTGGTGGTCAAGGGCTTCTCCAGCCTGGAGGAGAGCCTGGCTGCCGCCGCCAAGGCCGAGATGCTGGACGGGGACAACCAGTACTTTTGCGAGCGCTGCCAAGCCAAGGTACGCCCTCAACACACCCCCTTCTCTGGCCGCCCTTGCCCGCATTGCTTGCATTTTGCTTCTGGCAGGGAAGCCCCGCCCAAGTCGAGCTCCTTCCTGAGGTACCCTTGTGACGTCTCGCAGGCCCAGCCCTCAACCGAGCCTGCTCTCTGTGTGCAGGTAGATGCGCAGCGGTCCCAACGCTTCCGGTCGCTGCCGCCCCTGCTCACGCTGCCGCTGTGTCGCTTTGAGTATGACTGGGACCGCGACGAGCGACGCAAGATCACGACCCCCTTCTCCTTCCCCCTCACCCTCAACCTGGCCCCCTACATGGCACCCCCCTCCTCGGACGGCCAGCCCGCCAACCACGACGCGGCAGCTAACGGGAGCGCAGGGGCGCCGGGCGGCCCTGGTGGCGCGGCGCTGTTTGACCTGCTGTCGGTCGTGATCCACAGCGGGAGCGCACACAGCGGGCACTACCACGCCTACATCCGCGACATGCTCAACGAGGGCAAAGGACGCCCCGAGGGTCCGACAGCGGGCCAAGACATTTCGTGCGGCTTTGACGTGGCGGCGGGGCTGGAGGGGCAGGTGCGAGGGGGCATGCTGTATGAGGGCGCCGGCTTCAACGAAGGGCTGGAGCAGGCAGGGTCCGCCATGCATGCACTAGTGGAGGCAGCGGTGCAGGAGAGCGGGCGGGATGCTGCGGCAGGCACCCCGCACCAGGACGGCCAGGGGGTGACGGACCAGCCAGGGGAACCGAGCGCGGGCAGCAGTCCGGCCGACGCGGCGGAGGGCATGGATGAGCCAGACTACGGAAACTGGTACGACTTCAATGACAGCAACGTGAGTGTGGTGCACTGGTCCGCCATCACGAGCCAGTTTGGCGGCGGCAACGAGTGCGCCTACATGCTCACCTACCGCGCGCGCCTGCCCCCTGGCCAGCTCCTTGCACCCCCTGCCCTGGCAGCAATCGCACACGAGGCACACGAATGCGGAGAAGCAGGGCCCCTGGCGGCCAACGGCACTTCTCATGCTGGGGGCGTTGTGGCGACTGTTGGGGGACCTTCTGGAGAGGCCAGCTTACCGGATGTGGCCCACAGAGCCCTGGCTGTTCCTGGCCACCTGGCGCCTCTGGTGCACAAGAAGAATGAGCAGCTCCGCGAGGAGAGGAGGATCGCGGAAGAGACGGCCGCCAAAGAGGTGAGCAGCGGCGTCGACACTGTATCTTGGTACCAGGGGTGGCGGCCGCTACAAGAGTGCACACAGGCTGCAGCCGTGGACGGGGCTTCCCTGCATGCGAGCAGGGATTCGAGCAGCTTGCGCACTGTGACACACTGCGATATGGGGTCGGAATTCCTTCTGTATGTTGTTCCGACACTCTCCTGATCGTGCTATTCATATGTAGTGAGGTCTCTCTCCTGGTTTGCCTTCTTGCAGGCTGCAGAAGCGGAGGCCGCTCGGGCGGCCAACCAGGTGCGCTTGTTTGTGCATGTGCCGGATGACGGGTATGTGCGCAGCGGGTACCTGTACAGCCGGCACGAGGACCTGTCGGACGTGGGCCGCTTTCTGGTGCTGGAGCGCAGCAGCACCGTGGGCCAGCTCAGCGTCATGGTGCGCAACTGGTGCTCCCTGCCCGCACCCGAACTGGCGCTCTACATCGTGTCGCCCAAGATCGATACGCAGGAGTTCGACGAGCCGGCCGACGAGCAGGTGCCGGCAGCGGCGGGGTTCGGGGGCCTGGTGGACTGGCGGGAGGAGAGGGGCGGGCCCGGGAAGGAGGCGGAGTCGGTGACGGAGGACATTGTGTTGGACGAGGACGGGGAGGGCGTGGACAAGCAGGCCAACGGCGCCGCGGACGGGGGGACGCTGGAAGAGGACATGGGAGTGGATGGTGCAACCCCGGAGGTGAGCATCGTAGCCAAGGGGGAGAGTGAGCCCCTGGCAGGCACGCCCATACGAGATGGTGAGGGGCTCAACGGTCGCGGGCTGGAGGGGGCGCAGGGGGCGTACCCGCCACAGCGCAGGCTGACTGACGTGTTTGAGGGAGTGGCGCAGAATGGGGACGAGCGAGCGGGGGCGAGAGACGGCGCGAGGGGCGTGGACCGGGTGGGCACGTCCAGCAGCGGGTCGAGCGCGGACAGCCGCTCCCGGGGCGTCAAGCGCGCCGCGGAAGGGGGCGAGCTGCAGAGCCGGGGCAAGTTCCAGCCGGAGATCATCCGCGGGCCGCAGCTGCTGGAGTTTCGTGAGCCGACGGAGCCCCAGACCAGCTCCGAGAGCGAGAGGCGGTCCGCGGGGGCCGGGGAGGGGCCCGCCGCAGCCGAGGGCAGCGGGGTCAGCCTGTCGGGCAGCGGAGGAGCAGGCCTGGCAGAGGGGCTGAGCGGAGTGAACCTGGCCAGGCAGGCGGACGGGGACGGAGGCAGCATGCAGGTGAGCCGCGAAAGCAAAGGGAGGGACTGAGATGCAGGAGGGCACGTTGAGTTGCACGTTGGTTCTCAGTCAGTGTTCTTTGCGGTTTATTATTCGTCAAGCAGACCGACGGATTGCCGACTTGCGTCACCGAATTCTTGCTTCCGTCATGAAAGGCGACAGGCCGTACCTCCTCTTTGACCGTCGTACTGAAGTCGCAGAGCCCGGTGTTGTTGTCAGGAGGCACCCTGCTTGTTGGTGGAGCAGCCACGCACGAAGAAGGTGCGGCGCACGATCTACGAGATCCAGGGGAGGCTTACCATGCGAGACTCTGCACAGAAGCTGGGGGAGCAGATCCAGAACGGCGGGGGCGTGCTGGCCTGGAGTAATGTGAACCTGCCCCCTCATGGTGAGGGGACGCCCCCTCTCCTGAGCACGACGAAGTAGCAACGTGCTCGAAGCGCCCCAACAAAGCTATCGACAATACTTTGCTAGGGTTCCTTTGCAAGTGGAAACAGCGAAAGGGCACGCGCTCAGGAGGAGAAGGAGGTAGACCCCGGGTGAGGCTTCTTCGTCAAGCCGGTCGTTTGTGATGACCGCTCTGTTACCCTGCGCAGGCCTAGACTTTCTGGAGGCCGAAGACACGACTCCCATGGAGGACGGTGGCGGTGAGGCAGCTGCACTCATCTCGTCGTCGTGCTTCGCAGTCCACCAAGAGCTCAGGAACCGCATGCTGCCCGAGTAGCGAGAGCCATGGATCCGGCTGGCTGCCGGGCATGAGCCCGCTGCAGCCCCAGCACGCGGGCATCAATGGAGCCGCATGGTCATGACCAGCTTTGCTGCAAGGCTGCCCACTTTCTTGCTCTAGCACGCCTGGCGTGTTGCCTGCCCTTCTCCATGACTCTCAGGCCGCTGTCCTCTCGTCTCCGGTCCAGGTGTGGGCCAGGGGTGGACCTCCTCCGTGGACAACGGGTGGGACGTGCAGCCCTCCGGGTGGGGCAGCCCGCCGCGCAGCACGCCGCTCTTCACCGTCAAGGTCTACATCCATCTGGACCCCGAGTGAGCGCCGCCACTCGCGGGGCACCCCTTGAGGCAGCCCTGTCCTGAGACAAGACTGCTGCTCAGCGAAGCTCCTAAAAGACAAGCGCTCGAGGTACTCGTCGGCCGAGCTCGCTCTTGCGTGCGGATTGGAGACACTTGCATCTTCTGGAACTCTTTTTGACGGTGCGTGGCTCGGTTGGATGCAGTGCAAGCGTGTGCCTGGAGTCGTTCCCGGTGGAGGCGAACACCAGTGTGTGGATGCTCAAGAGCGAGGCGCTGAAGCGGTACCGCGCGCATGCACACGAGGCGCTCGGCGAGGACGACGTCGTGCTCTGCTGCCAGGCCGCCGCAGGGGGCCCCGGGGAGACCTTCGACGACAGTGCACTGGTGGTGCAGGCCGGCATCACCGACCAGCAGGTGCGCAACGCCGCTGTGCCGCTTCCTTGACGGCGCGCCCAGTCTCCTGTCCAGGCCTGCCAGATGCTCGGACGAGAACATGTGCGTGCTTTGTAGTCTTGTTGCGGCGGTGTGTGACGGCGTGCGTGGTGTTCCCGCAGGAGGTGTGGGTGCAGCGGCGCTCTGCGGCCCCCTCGTCGTCGTCGGTGCTGCGGCTGAGCATGACCGTGTACGGCAAGGACGGCATGGCGGCTGCGCAGCTGCCCATCGAGATGCCGCGCGCTGCGCTGCTCGTGGAGCTGGTGGTGAACGCTAGCGAGAGGGGGGCCGCCGCCATCCGCGACCACGCCGCAGCCATCGGGGCGGAGGCCCCGCAGGAGCCGCAGCTGGTGGTGTGGCGGGACCAGGCGTTCGGGGGCAAGAAGGCGCTCAACGTGGACCAGGACGCGCTGCGCACGCTGGAGGCCCTCGGCTTCGAGGATGGTGAGCACGCAGCGCCCACATGGGCCGACACGCAAGGCTGGCCACTCAGCACGCGGTGCTTCCTTCGTGCGCCATCTGCGTGCCACGTGGCAAGAAGCGTCTTCATGTACGACATGCTGACGCCCTTGGGAGGCCCCGCCTGTTGCCCTCTGCTGCTCCCTTGTTCGTGCGCATGAGCTTGTAGCCTGTCCTGTGGTGCAGGTGACCAGCTGCTGGTGGAAGATCAGGACGCAGTGTCCCCCGAAACAGTGACGGTGCGCGTGCAGCGGTACGTGCTGCCGCACGATCGTGACGCCGACGAGCCGTGCGCCAAGTTCCTGGCAGCCACCATGGCCGCCACCAGCAACCTGCACGGGCCACCCGAGGCACCGCCCGCGGCCGGGGACGCTGCGCACGACCAGCAGGTGGGGCCACCTGCACGAGCATGATCGGATGAGGGCTGCGCTGCAGAGACCCTGCTGGCAAGCTCTGGCTGCGTGGAAGCAGGCCCTCCCGTGACGTGCCACTCGACACCATCACATTGCCGTTGTTCGCCTCTAACGGTGCTGTCTCCTGCTGTTCAGGCGATTGCTGCTCAGGCTAACAGCCTGGCCGCAATTTTCACTGCTGAGCTGGCGAAACGGAAGTCTGCCGGGGCAAAAGCAGCCCGCGGTGGGGTTC
>DF237484.1:42654-62141 GCA_000708835.1 Klebsormidium nitens
CTTCTCCCCCACCTCTCCGAACGGCCTCGCCTCCCCGCCCCTTGTGAAGCGCCAGTTTGTGTTCACGTCCCCGGAGGAGGTTGCGCTGGACACGGGGCGGGCCGTGCTGACAGCGGCGGAGCTGAAGGCCGTGCTGGCGGCGCATTTCGGCATTTCGGCGGGGGCGCTGCGGGTCATCAAGGTGGACGCCGCCAAGCTCAAGGTGCTGCCCGAGGACGACACCCCAGGTACGGCCACTGCACCGCTGCGGGCTGAGAGAGCATGCTGACGGAGTGTGCGATGAGAGCCGAGGGGAAGAGACGCCTCGACTTTTGAAAAGTAGAGGCTCGGTTTTCAAAGACGCGCACTGTTGGGCTTGCATCATACGATAGCTGAGACTCTGCTCATCGTGTCCCGCTCTGGAGGCTGCGTTGCTTGGGTCCAGGTGCCCGCCGCTGCCGTGCCTGGCTAACCGGAGTGCGCCCGTGCTGCAGGGACCAAGGCCGGTCAGGGTGCGCATGACCGCCTCAATGGCGACGCCGCCCCATCTCTGGACGGAGGCCCGGGGCTGGGCAAGACGGGCAAGGGGAAAGGCGCGACGGGCAAGCCGGGCTTCCGGCCGAGCAATGCGAGCCTGGGTGCATCGGTGAACCTCAAGGGACGGCCTTTTCAACTGAGAGACGGAGACACGATTGTGGTAATGGACGCGGCAGAGGACCCGGAGCAGGAGGACCCCTGGTGTGCGGACTCGCTAGGGCCCGGCGTGGGGAGCCGGGTCAAGCTGGGGCCGGCACCGCTGAACACGACGTGGGAAGGCAGCGGCTATCACAAGGGGCCGTCCATCGGGCCTACCGAAAAGAAACAGCGAAGACCAGAAGCAACCCTTCGGATTCGCATGGACGAGTACGACTGAACGAGTACGAGTCTGGTCGAGGTTCTCGGCACGTCGAATTGACAGAGTTCTTGTGAATTCCTTATGTCGATGGTACCACCCTCACCTTACAAATCTGCCACCGTGACGAAACTGCTTATGCGACTCCCGGCTCAGGTGTCAGCCTGGGATGGAAACCTTGAGGTGCATGCAGTGTTCTGCTTAATTGCAATGTCATCCGACCTTGGTACGAGACAAGCCTGCTACATGTCGACTAGCGCCATTGCGCGTCTGATTATGTGCGTAGGTTATTTGCCGAACTGACACCGCGGCCTGCAGTGCAATAGCTGGTTGTCCAAAGCTGCAATACATGTGTGCATGCGGTGCCAGACATACCGCGGATCCCCATATGCATGCCAGGGCAATCCTGAAAACGTACACAGTATAGACATCCTTGTGATTTAATGCATGAATGTGGCAAGACCAAAGCCATGGCGGCATGCCCGCTTGCAAAAATCGAAGCTCAATGAGATGTATGTTGCCCTCATTAAAATGTCCTCGATCTCTGAGTCCTACATACATCACATCAAGACGACAGCTCCGCGGAATCCATGCCCGTATCGGTTGAAACGAGAAAATGCAGCTGCCCGCATGCCATTCCAACACGTTCGGAGCTCCTTCATGAGCACATAAGTCCAACTGATCGATGCTCTTGACCTGCGTCGAGGTGACCGTGCTCTTAACAGTGTTACCTCAGTGCCTGCAAATCAAAGGAACCAATTAGCCAACAAAGGGACATCCGGAACTGCATGCAGACTCCTATGCAAGCATCTCTAGCTTTCAAAACGTGAGATCGAACATGGTGAGAAGACAAACGTGAACCCTTAGCCTAGGCCGCAAGTCCTGTAGATTCAGGGAGTCAATAAGCTGGCCTGTAAGCCATGATGCAAGAGGTGTGCACTTGCTGGCGCTTAAGACCAGATCCGCACTCTGAAGACTCTGAGATCTTCTTACTTTGTCCTGAGGGCAGGAAACAGAGCAAGAGGTGACCCTAACCGAATATAGGGACCAGCCTCACCTTAACAGGGACACAAGCGTTGGTTGACCAGCCCTGTGCAACTGTGCTGTGTCGCATTCGCATGAGCGTTTTGCGGTCCGCGGCCCATCTGCATGACTACATGGTCATGTCCGCAGACTCGGCGCGCAGCTTCTCTTTAAACACGAGATCTTTTTTGATGTGGCGCAGGTACGCCCCAAACATGTCCTCCGGCATGCTCACGTTCTGCTGGTGGTAGATGCGCATCGCCGCAACAGTGTGCTGCTCGCGCCACACGCTGCACACGGAAGGGGTGCGCATCTCAGCTGCAGCAGACGCAAGGCAGTTCGCATATGGAGTCTCTGCAGCCTGTAACGGACGTCACACACCCTCAGACCGCCAAAATTTTGCCGGCCTACCCTCGGGTAGCCCTATCCTCGTGCACGTGTCTGGAGCCCCTCCGAGCCTGCCTGCGCGGCTGCTCGCTAGTGGGCCTGCCTGCTCCGGGGTGCGCTCACCTGTCGGGGTCCATGAGGACGGGGTCGGTGAGCGGGTACGCATCCACGAGCGAAGTGTCCTGCAGCGGGACGTGCCACTCCAGGTACTTGGCCCCCTGCAGGTCTGCCAGGTTGCGGTACTCGCGCCCCACCAGCCGCCCCTTGCCCCATTCCCCGTACGGCAGAATCTGCATCACCACCGCCCCCGGCCGCAGGAGGGCCAGGTTGGCCAGCCCCGCCCCGTGCACCGCCACCAGCACGTCCAGCTGTCGCAGCGCGCGCACCGCCTCCTGCGGCCGCAGCTCCTCCAGGACCAGGGCCACCGCACGGTACCCAGCCGCCTCCGCAGACGCGAGCATCGCCTCAAAGTTGGCCAGCACGCGGGTGCCGCGCCGCTGCACAATGCCCACCACGGGGGTGCTGCCCTCCGCGACCTGCACCCGCGCAGGGGAGGGCACCTCCGCGCGCAGCCCCGCGGCAACAAAGGGGCCAAAGTCACTGAGGCGCGCCCCCGCCAGGCTCTCGCTGCGGGTCTCCAGGCCGCCGAACTCGTCGTACATGCACAGGTGGTGTCGCAGCCCGATCGTGACGCGCTCAAAGCACTGCACGCCCTGCGCCTCGCCCTGCGTGTCATTGCGCTGCCCGAGGAGGCGGATGCGGTGCTTGGTCATGGCCCCCACCAGCGTGTCCGCCGCGGGCGCCCCCCGCCACCACCATGGCCCCTTGAGGTCGGCCACAAAGAGCACCACGTCGCGCGCAAGCTGGCGGACCGTCTGGAACAGGGGCAGGAAGACCTCGTTGAAGTCATGAAATGCACCCCCGCAGTAGCCGCCAGCAGAGAACACGGCAGCAGGCGCGCGGTGATGGGAAGTGCACTCCCAGTGAGGGAATTCCTGGCTTGCCGCAGCATCCATGGCGCGGATCCTCAGCTCTGTCACATCTCTCATTGCATTGTAGTCCCACTTGCGAGGATGAGGGCGGACCGAGAGCGGCCCGCGGAGTATGGCGGGATCTCTTGCAAACAGCACAATCTCTCCCGTCTCCACATTGATTCTTACGTCGCCCTGCAGTGTGCAGACATCGGTCAGAGGGGAGTGCCTGTCACATTCAAAAGCCTCTTTATGTGTCTGCCGCTCCGCCATGGACAATTCCTGCACCTCTTCCTGCACAAGCCGCGGCACCTGCTGCTCCCCCAGCATCTTCTGGTTCGAAGCCTTCTTGGCCCGCTTCTCCTCCTTGCCTACCTCACCCTCGCTCCTCGCACCCTCCGGACTCTGTTCGCCCACCAATTTCCTAGACCCTGCTCGGAGCGGGTTGCCCCCCAGTTGCACCTGTGGCCCTGTCATTTCCAGACGCTCGCGCCCTGCATATGCTGTCCATACCAGCAGACAAATGAGTGCGCACGCACAGGCTACAACAGCATACCTGCTTGCGGTCCCCATTCCGCCAACCTTGGCAGCCCTCAGCTTGCGGTATTGAGCATAGCGGTGATCCAGCAGGCCATACCAGGCACTGGAGGTCATGCCGGCACAGGATTGGAGGATTGCACTCTCGCTTGCACGGGCAGAGCTGTCGCCTCTTCGAAAAGACGACTGCTTCACGGCTCTGCTCTGCTCGCGCTGTCCTGTTGATTTCAAATACCGTAGTGCCTTCCTCAGTTCCTGCCCCAGGCTCCTGCCTCCAGCCTTGCAACTTCCCTAGATCTGGAGTCTGGGAATTGAAGCAGATCGTAACCCGCTGTTTAAACCCTGATCAGTTATACCTACAATATTGTCAGCTCGAAACAAACGGCACCGTGTCTCCTGGTTTGACGATCTTGAAGCCCGGACGACGTGTGTACCGGTACCCAAACGTCGGATCACGTCACGGGAGGCGTCATTGCGGATGCCCATGAACCTCTACGGTACCGGTCAGCTAACCCCTGTGTGAACTCCGCATTGACGGCAACTCCAACGTACAATCAGCTTTCAATTGGAGATCCACACAATGCAGCTTGTTCATCTTTCAGCTGGTTTTGTTGGCTTCCTCCTTCCCTTTCCACTTGGCACTTCAAGGTTCTGGGTCGAGCTACAGCTTCCCTCACTGCCATGTGCATTGCGGAGCGGCAGCTGCTGAAGTGCATGTGGTGCGCTGTGAGAATACAGCAGGAGTTGCCGTCCTCGCTTGGGTTGAAATGAGCTGAGGAGGGCTGCCCCGCTTGCCTTGTTCCTGACGGTCATGGGCAGCTGGACATTCACAGGCCCGCAGGGGCACCTGCTCACATGCACGTACATCCACCCCGCATTTGACGACCGCAGGCACACCGCCGCAGCGTCCACCTGCACGCCCCTTGCGCACCAGACGCCTGGGGGCAGAGATCTGGGCCGAACTGCGGGTGCAGCAGCCCCTGATGCTGCGCTGATTGTCTCCTCAAAGGACAGCGATGGGGTACGAGTTGCTGACAGGCAGGCCAGCAATGCTGCCGCCTCCGCGGCCCACACACTGGAGAGGCCGCTCCAAAAGGACCTCGCGGCCCTCAGTTCCTGCGTGGCCCTCCGCACTGGCTGGGCGTCAAGCGCTCCGCGCCCGGTGCGATGCCCCCCCAGCATGAGCGCAGCAGCGCACCCAGAGGAGGGCGCACGCCGCTGGTCGATCGGGCATGTGCTGAGGACGGCCGCCCTGGCCCTCTTCTTTGGTGGTGCCGCCTCCTTCACGCGGCGCATCCTCGCGACGCTGCCCCCCGACTTCATTGCGCGGTGGCGCAAGCTGCTGGCGGACCAGCCGGAGGACAGTGCGGCCCTGCTGGACAACCCGCAGCCGACGATAATCTACGACCGGCATGGCACCGTGATTGCCACCATCGTGTCGGGGGGCATCGGCACCACCAAGGAGGGCGGCGACGCGGACGCGCTGCTGCAGCCCATCGAGATCCCTACCGCCATGTGGCAGGCCATCGTGGCGCACGAGGACCGCCGCTTCTTTGACCACGAGGGCGTGGACATCCGCGGCCTCTCGCGCGCCATCATCTCCCTGGGCCAGTCCGGCGGGGGGAGCACCATCACGCAGCAGGTGCGCCGCTGCCTGCCCCCATCTCCTCGTCTGCACAGACATGCGTGGGGCATCCTGTGGGGCAGGGCGCCCTTGCGTGCGTACCCTCGCTGACCCCTGCTCTGTGATGCGCCTGACCCTGCTCCGCGTGTGTGCTTGTGGCCGCAGCTGGTGAAGAACGTGTTCTTGACCAACGAGCGCACGTGGTCGCGCAAGCTGGTGGAGATCCTGCTGTCGCTCGTGATTGAGAAGCAGATGTCCAAGCTGGACATCCTGCACCTCTACATCAACAAGGTGAAGAATGCCTGCCCCCACCGAACCAACACGCCCCCAGCAGCCTCTTGACTGGCTGCTTGCATACAATGTCATTGCACTCCCAAAGTGGGGGCTTTGGCTAATGTCACCCATTAAGTCTTCCTACCTTGGGGCTTGCCGTTCTTGCCTCGGCCGTCGGCCGTCCCATAGCCGTGCTGGTGCGCTGGTGCAGATCTACTGGGGCCACGGTGTGTACGGCATCAAGGCTGCGGCTGCGCTCTACTTTGGGAAGCACCCGTCCATGCTCACCGTTGGCGAGTGCGCCATGCTGGCCGGCATTGTCCCCGCCCCAGAGCTCTACTCACCGCTGCGAGACCCCAGCCGGTGAGCAACGGGCTACCGTATCTCAGAAAGGGCGTCTTGTCCATGAAAAGGCTGCCATGCTCTGGGGGGCGCGTAAGAGTTTGTCAGCACGCTGGCCAGGCGCGGCGCCAGCCAGCGCTTGCTCAGATGTGGGGGCCTGCCTGCTTTGTCGCTGAGGGGATGGGCGGCTGTGTGCGCAGGGGCAAGAAGTCGCAGGCGCGCGTGCTCAAGGCCATGGTGGACGC
The DNA here is from genome assembly GCA_000708835.1 of Klebsormidium nitens. Classification (NCBI taxonomy): domain Eukaryota; kingdom Viridiplantae; phylum Streptophyta; class Klebsormidiophyceae; order Klebsormidiales; family Klebsormidiaceae; genus Klebsormidium; species Klebsormidium nitens. The sequence goes on from DF237484.1 coordinate 48,928, forward strand.
GGGCTACCTGGACCTGCACACCTGCCAGCAGGAGGCGCGGGCGCCCATCCACCTCTCCTCCGGCAAGGCAGCCGGGGCCGGGCCCTGGCGGGCGCCCTTCTTCATCAGCGAGGTCAGTCCCCCGGACTCTAGCTGGTTTGGGCCTCATCCGGCCGGCTATGCTAACCAGGACCCTACTCCGCAGGATCCATGTGCAGCCATCAGCGATTTCCCCCTGGGCTGCGGCGCTGAGGCGTGTGTGTGCGTGTGTGCGTGCGGCAGGTGCTGCACCAGCTGAAGCAGCAGTATGGCGAGGCAGTGCTGCACGGGCGCGGGCTGCAGGTGACGACCACGCTGGACCTGCCGTGGCAGGAGGTCGCGGAGGCCGTCCTCAAGGAGGGCTGCGCCGAGTACGACGAGGAGCGCCTCGAGTTCGGCGAGCGCGACGTGGCGCGCATCCGCGAGAAGCTCAAGCGAGCGGAGAACGAGCGCATGCGCGGGCTGTACGAGACGGTCCTGGGCGACGCTGTGGCGGAGGTCAAGGCCGCGGGGCAGGCCAGGTGGGGCTGCGGGACAGCATAGCCACCGGTCTCATGGGCAACGGAAGGAGCCCACAAGGCTTACAGCCTCGAATTGGCAATGCACTTGATTACAACTCAAGCGAACTGCCGACGGCTCCAATTGATTGCCCGCCGTGTGGTACTGGATGCGCTCTGGTGCTCGGCACGGCGCTATCACTCTGGCTGTGCGGCACAGCGTGGCGGTGGGCTCTGACCGCGCGTGCGTGCGTGCAGGATGGAGGGCGCCATGGTGGTGATGGACCAGCAGGACGGCGCAGTGCGCGTCCTCGTGGGCGGCCGCGACTACTACGAGAGCTCCTACAACAGGGCCACCGAGGTGAGCCCCTCCGCCGCGCACGCCACGCTGGCCATTGGAGCAAGGCGGGATGTCCTCAGGGCAGGCGCAGTCGCGTGGAGTAGGAGCTGACACTGCAAAACTTGGGACGCCTTTTTGATTCCTGGGTGTTCTCATTGTCTGCTGTATGTGCAGGCGGAGCGGCCGTCAGGGTCGACCTTCAAGCCCGTGGTCTACCTCACAGCTCTCGCCGAGGGATAGTGAGCAGCCGTGACCCTCGTATACAATGGACTAAAGCGCGTCTCGATGCAGAGAACGGCTCCTGCGTAGCTCCATGCTGCACCGGTCGCTTGCGCTCTTGAGACCGCTCCTCGTACTCCCACGGTCTGCCCGTCCTGCTTGTGCTGCGCGCGCGGTGCGTCCGCCGGCTGAGCGTGTGCGTGGCTGCGGTGGTGCAGCAAGGCGCGGCACCCGCTGGTGGACGAGCCGTACACCATCGGCGGCTTCACCCCCGAGAACTTCGACCGCAAGTTCCGCGGCAAGGTCACGCTCGAGCAGGCGCTCGTCAAGTCCATGAACGTGCCCACCGTCAAGCTCTGCGCCGAGGTCGGCATCGACAAAGTCGTGCGCCTCGCCCGCGCGCTCGGCATCGAGCGCCGCCTCCCGCACGAGCTCGCCGTCTCCCTCGGCATGTGCGAGGTCAGCGCCGCCGCCACCAACTCTGCCCCATGCATCCCCCTCCTCGTACCCTGACGCTGTTGGGACTTACAAGGCGCGTTGAGCTCCCCTGGCTGACCTTCGTCCTGACGAGCTGTGCGTGTGTGCGCCGCAGGTGACGCCCCTTCAGTTGGCCAACCTGTATGCGACGATTGCCAACGGCGGCACCGTCTTCCCGTCGTACCTCATCACCAAGATCATCAACGCCAAGGGCCAGATCGACTGGGAGCACAAGGTCAGCACGCCACGCCTCCCCCACTCCCGACCTGTCCCCTCCTCTCGGCCCCGGCTCGTATGCTCACTGCGCCGGCGCTCTCTGGCCGTCTGCCGTGCGCGCTGTCGTCTCGCTGCTGACGCACACTGGGGGGGGGTGCAGGTGGAGGCGTGCGGGCAGGCCGAGGTGGGCGAGAAGGCGATGCCGGAGCTGCGCCGGCTGCTGCAGGCCGTCATTGAGCGCGGCACCGGGCGGGCCGCCAAGATTGGGCGCCCCGCGTGCGGCAAGACCGGCACCTCCGACGGCTTTCGCGACGTCTGGTTTGCCGGCTTCACCCCGCAGATGACCGCCGTGGTGAGCCCTGGCGCACGCGCAGTGTTACCAACGGGAATTTCTGTAGTGTAGCTCGGGTACCTCCTGCCCAGGCCGTCGGGCTGCTGCGTCTGCTGGCGCACTCTGCTGTCTCCTACCCCAAGCGTGGCTCTCGGCTGTGCGTCCTGGCTGACCCCCCGCTGCGGTGTGCCTGCCAGGTGTGGCTGGGCTACGACAACAACTTCACCGTGGGGGGCACCCATCCAGGTAACCGCGCCCCCCCTCCCACCAGCACCGCCCCCCTGCATTTGCCCCTCTGCCTTGATTACCCGCGTCCTGCTTCCTGCCATTGCCGTCTCCCGGCCTGCGTGCGCATATCTCGTTGCTGCTGCACCTTACTCGCAGCTTCCCTGTGCCTCTGCAGCCACGGGTGCCTCTCACGCGGCCCCGCTCTGGAAGCGCTTCATGATGAAGGTCCACGAGGTGAGCCCCCATGCGCTGCAACCCCCCTCGCCGCTTGATGCACACTGCCTTCGCTCTGTGCTGCACCCGCATGGCCAGGCTGCTCCCCTGCCGGGCCTTCCCTCAGCTGCCTGGTCGCCAACCCGCGCTTGCCCCCTGTGTGCGTGCAGCGGATGCCGGTGATCCGCTTCGAGGACCACTTCAAGCACCAGCGCAGCTTTGCGGTAATGGAGGCGGCCCCCCGCCTGCTGCGCGCCGCAGACGACGACGAGGAGGATGAGCAGCCCGCACGGGCGGACCAGGTCAGCCAGCGCCCCTGCTAGTCTGCCTGCTGCCTGCCGGGGCGCGCCCTCGTTTTCAAGCACGGGCCAGAGGCCCCTGTACGCCCTTCTGGCCCCTTGCAGCGTGCTTAGAGATGCTCGCAGTTTGTCGATGCGCTCAGCGGCTGACTCGCTGCTCCTCCGTGCAGGCTGCGGTGTATGCGCCGTTCGACCCGCGCGAGCCGGTGCCGTGGCGGCACGTGTGGGACTGGGAGGTGGCGAGCAGCCTGTGGTCGGAGCGCGAGCGCATGGGGAGCTACGTGGCGCAGCGCGCGGCCAGCATGAAAAGCCGCGGCCTAGCCGTGCCGCGCCTCGACGAGGAGCGCCCCTGGGACTTCTACGGCGAGACCGAGGCCGCCGACCAGGACGACGCCACCACCGCGCTGTGCGTCATCGACCCCATCGAGGCCCACGCGCAGCCCCCGCCTCCCGCCAGCTTCCCGGGCCTGGCGTGGCACGGCCGGCGACGGGGCCGGGGCAGCAGCGCGCGGCGCATGAAGGAGGGGGAGCGCAGCCCGCTGAGCCCGCTGTTTGGGCGGCTGTACGAGAAGTGGGTGTGGGCGGAGCAGAACGTGCGCAGCAACGGGCGCGTGCCCAAGGACATCCGCACCGTCGCCGAGTTCGAGGAGTGGCACGGCGCCATGCTCGCGCAGCAGCCCGCCCACGCTGCGCACGAGCTCACCTTCAACTCCTGCGTCGACACGAGGCCGCTCCGCCTCGAGGCCCCCAACCCCCTCCTCAGCAGGCCCCCCGCCCTGCCGAGGTTCCCCGGCATGGGTGCAGGGAGCGTGGCGCGCGGGGCAGGGCGGCCGCCGGTGCTGTCGTCGGGGTGGGCGCAGGACCCGTGGGAAGCGGAGCCCAGCAGCCCGCGGCGGCTGAGCATCAGCCACAGCCGCAAGAAGATCCGCGGCTGGGAGCCAGGGTCGCCGCGGCGCGGGGTCAGCCCGGCCGCCTCGCCGAGGGGCAGCCCGGGGAGGTCGCCCCCGGGCACACCCGCCCCGCACGAGGCGGCAGCGCAGCCCCCGAGCGGGCAGCTCATTGCGGAAGCGGTGAAGCAGGTGAAGAGCCGGGAAGCGGCGGAGAAGCAGCGGGAGGAGGAGGAGCGGCGAGGCCGGCTGCCTCTGCTGCAGTTTGGGAGGCGGAGCAAGGCGCGCGCGCAGGAGGAGCCGGAGGAGGAGGGGGACGACTGGCGGGCCGTGATGGAGGACAGCTTCGCGTCCAAGGTGGCCAACCGGTGGGGCACCGGCGAGGACGAGCCGGAGCCGTCGCCGGCGCACATGTTCAGGCTGCCCAACGTGGGGCAGTCGTTCAACCTGGGGAGCCTGAACAACTGGAAAGAGCAGCTGCAAAGAGACAAAGAAGCGACCGAGACAACATCCGAAGCCCAGGCACCTTCCAGGTTGCCTCCAAAGTTAGTCCAACAAAGCCCGGACTCTGAGGCAACTACTGCTTCCAAACTGCCCCATCCGCCAACCTCATTGACTCTGCCGTCACCTACCGATAACGAAGCCCCCACTACCCAACTATCTCCAAGAAGGTCGCGGAGGAGGTCGAGACGAAGGGTCAAAGTTGTATAGGAAGCAAATGCACCGTGTTTGGATTGAGTGGGCCGGAAGTGGGTTGGCAACTTAATAACATGCAATCATGGTTGGAAGGAAATTAAGTAACTTTGCAACGTGCTCTAAGGATGGATGCTTACCATGTCATAAATCGCCGCACCCTAATGAAACAAACCAACAAAATGCTTTGTTCCTTTCTAAGGAGAAGAATCTTCGGACATTGCAGCATCGGTTTCAAGCTTGGTTATTGTACATGGGTCGTGGTAAATAATCCTCAACATGCACTTTCATTCTGAAACCCTCTATTGAACAATTTGCAGGTTACTCAAATGGTCGTTTGCGAAGCACATTATTGTACAAATGGTGGCATAATTACCGCATTAAATGCATGTGCGTCACAAATCATCGTCGACGAATGTTTGTGTGCAGCATGCTAGCACAAAAATTTGTACATGTCTTAGTCTCGACTTTTATATTTGTACAAGTAGTCGGGGCTTGATTGACACTACGTAGCGAAGCTTAAAGAATTGGCTGAAGATACATATGCATATCGTCAATGAAGAATGTACAATGACCACGTACCTCAGCATGGCTGGTTTTTCCAACTTTTAGCCTGGTGCAGCAAGGCTTCAAACATCCGCGCTGGCAAGTCCCATACGAACTTAAAATACGTGATAATATAGATTGAAGGGCGATCGTGCATGTAACTTAGTAATGCATGTGCTCATCTACCGATCACAATGCCATGCACTGTGGCGATCAACATTAGAAATTCGATACTTGTCAGCTGATGCATGATCGAGATATGCGATAATGCATGGGATTTCCGAAGCACGGCGCTACTCATCAATCTTAATAAAAGATGAAAAAGATGTTGAAACATATCCGGCCAACAAGATAATCAACGCTTCAAACTGGAAAGTAAAGTTGTGCTTCAGCATTGCTTATAACACAATCGTGCATTGCAACACAAGCGAAATGCACACAAAAACCGACGCAATTCATTTGAAAACAGCAATTAACCAATTCATTCAACAACTTAAAATGACTAAGTTTGAGATTAGTTATGCAACATTTCAACTTCGTGATGAACCCCTTGCCGTGACGTCGACATGATGAAGTACAACAAGGCTTTCTAAAGTTGCAATCTTATTGGCCAAATCTAAAGATGAATTGTCCAGACGGTAATCAAAAAGTGTTGTCATTAAAAGCAAAAATGTGTCATACCATGTCACGCTTAGTACTCATCCAAAAAATGGTTTTGCACCGACCGGTCGATCATGGCCATGTGCACATGCAAGAGAGGCTTGCAAGGGTCTCGTGGGGCGCAGAGCTTAATCGAAGAAATATTTCGACGAATACAATTGGTGCTGACAACTTGGTTTGTCACCCCACGCCGGGTGTAGTACGCAATGATGAACACAATTGTGTATAATTCAGAGATGCGATTGAATATATACATCCAAATGGCATAGTACCTAGATCACCACACCCAACCAATGGACTCACATTAAAAGCTAGACCAAGCATATGCATGCAGCAAACGAACACAATCTTTGAGTGCGCATAAATTCAGCCGCATGTTTCCGTGACTCAACCTTGAAGAAAATAGACTCACTCAAGAACCTTTAGTGGATGAGGTGTGTTACCTCTCAGCAGCGTTTCCATCGTCCCTCTTACCATCTTGCTACCGTGAGGCTTAGGTCCCGCCGCGGTGCACCGGACCAACTATTGCAAGTAGTCATCCATGAACGACTCGCACATGCGAAGAATTCCTTCTACTCGACGAAGTTATCATGGGAACTGGAACAATCCTAAGCAACCAAGTTTGGGCATGTGCTTACGGTATTTTCAAATCTAGAAGTATATTTACAATCCCCCATTCTAGAGGGCCACCCGTTGATTTGGCTACTAAAGCCTGTCCGTGGATCGATTGCACGCCACCATCATAATTAAGAAGATGGCAACAAATCAGATTCATCGATGGAGGAAGCAGATGAACACTTCAAGCAGATCATGGTAAATTGATGGTAAATCTTATTTGTACGCCACTTTTCCGACGCATTCTTTTGCAGAAAGAAGGAACACAGTCAACGGCCAGTCCCGCAAGAACTCTATGCAACAAAGGTTTTGGCGCACAAGCAATCTATGGTGGGTACCGGGAGTATCAATCCCGTACCATTGCAATCACAATTTTGTTTCACTGGTGTCGCGACTCGCGACAAGTCTTGTACGCAGTACTGACGACCCTATTCGACGGTAATCGTGAATCCGGTCCAATTTCATGAATTTGAGATTTTCTGACATCTTAATCAACGCCGAAGTTCTGTAGAACTCGGCAGTACGGGTACGTACCCACAGTCGATACTTTGGTCTGCGCGTCCATAAAAATTGACTTCTATGGTCTCGATCGCGGAAGTTCCGACTCGACCACTCTAGAGTACCGCGGTACACACGCTGAAAGAAGTTGAAGGAATAGTGTTAGAAAAGGCGCATTTCAAGAAGCAACAATGGTGGTCAACTTTGCGCCTTATATGTCGCTTCCTGGGATTTAACCGCATCAAAGCGCTAGGTTAGAGCTTTCAAGGACCCATAATGACGCCCTTCTGAGGTGTTGCTATGCTTGTCAGCGCTTTCTACATGCTGCATAAGCCTCTTCAATTGAGCACCATTTTGATGCTTCTGTCAGAGTGTAAAGCATAACACTATTTTACAATTTTAGCACACACACTCACGGCCAAGCGGAATTCTGCGAGTACTTGTAACGTACACGTGTAACATAAACCTGTGTCGACGTTACACGAACCGCCGGTAATACTAACGGTATTCTATGTACGTACCGGGACTGGCAAATTTGCGACGGTCGAAGTCGAAAGTGACTCGGCGGCGTAACACCCCCCTTAGGTAGCTTGTGTGTTGGCGCTAGCCAAGGGAAACATAATTGGGATATTTACTTTTTGGTCTGAACAACATCATCTTCGCAGAAACAATTATCAATATTAGCCAGGATCCTATGAACGAATAAATCTTGGCTGGCGGCAGGTAAAACCCCCAACTAAAGCTTCAAATTGCGAAAAGCTTACCCTTCGTGCAATCGCCTACAAGAAAGTAGTTCCATTCGAGTTCGATCGAATGGAACTCGATCGAATGGAGGATCGAGTTCCATTCGATCGCAGGATTTAGACGTGCCTAAAGAACTCATCGGCAAGTGATAACGTTACAAAATTCGGTTCACTATGGCATGCAATTCCAGCTTGCAGCTCGGTCTTTGCCAAAGCAAAAGGGGAGCAAAAGACTCCGTATATTAACTGTTAGATTCAAACGTGCTGCCACTCGGGCTATATATTGGCGCCACTGTAGCTCTAATTGGCAGGCCGTTCGAAAATCGCAAAATGCGGAACGCGATGACGTCACGATGACATTACCGGGCGGCCGAGTGCCGCAAGTGACCTGCTGGGTTCGAGTCTCAGTGGAGACGATCGACGGTTGATCGCGCAAAAGGTTGCCTGTGTGATGTGAAACGGGTCTTGATGGCTGGGGGCGCCGAACATTTAAGGGTTGTTGAGATTAAGGAGTCACTGCTATCTTGATTATGCCCAAAACTCATATGCCATACCGGAGCAGTGTTGTCGTTGTGCAACGCATAGATTCGTCTTAATAATGCCGAGATCAAGCCTCTCTTAACGTGGCCGGATCAACGCCTTTTTGAGTCTATTAAGATTTAACGTGAGCGAGATCGGTTCGATCCACGCTTGTTGCTGGTTTTAGTTTTGTCCTTCCCGGATGCCATGACCTTACGTTTTCCAAGGCTCACGCGCGGCCTCTTTTTTGCTCGTCTTCCGGCGTTCTTTGCAAGGTTAAAGAACATGGGGGAGGCCAGTCTTGCCGTAGATGCAAAAGACGCCGTTCTAATTTGCCATCTGTCCTACAGCTCCACTATCCAGGTTTGAATACCCCGTGCAGCGCATGGAGAGGCAAAGGATTAAAGATCGTTTGAGTGTTTGAAGTCCTCAAACCAGTGATAGCTGTGCGTTCGTTTGGCGAACTCCTTCATGGGCGCCTTGAGAAAGGTGGCCAGCGTGCGGTCAAACCAAGGAATGTACTCCGGGTGATTGTGCATCTAGGGAGCCACGGTTGCCAAGTTGGTCTATTTTCTAGCCGCGCGGTAGAACCTGGGGGTGAGGAGCATCTTGGCGGGGGACTCACTGGACGGGAGCTCGTCGTAGAGCTAGCGCTCTCGCCCCTTCTGCACCAAAACAAGGGCGCCCACGCTCTAGCCTCCTTATGTGGTAACACATCGACCAAATTGTGACATGCGGATGAATCGCAAGGTCCGGTCCCCCCCCACGTTTCCGCCCATAAACCGACAGTACACAAAGCGGGTTGTCGAGGAGCACAACCTCGCTATAATAGGACATCGCACGAGCATGAATGATAACACTTCTATTGCCGTCAATCGATTGCGGCCAATCAAAAGTTTAAAATCCACCGCCACTTCGGCACAAGGATCAAACTCTCCATAAATGTCAAGGCTTCACGCCAACGCATACATCATGATGTGCATGATACCCGCCCTAAAAAGGGAACTCACTTGCTAGCGCCTCGTCATCAGAAGTGAAAGCATAGCACTTACAACAATCATGGTCAATCTCCTACATAACAAACAATACACATGTGCGATTACCCGGCCTGCACCATGCGAAAGTTCTAATATGGCACTATCAGACTAGACGAGAGAGGATGGAACGAATCGAAAGAGGTAAAAACACGCTTGGATAAGAGGCGAATCGGTGCGCCTTAGTACGAGTTCACTTGGCAAATCAAGCAATTACACAACGCAAGTAGTTCACACAGTTTGACTACTCAATGCTGCCGCTATCGTTGTCGGTGCTGCCGTCTCCTCGTAAATTCTTGCTCTTCTAGTCCCTCAAAGTCGCTTTCGTCCTTGGAAATCGAACACTTGAATTTCACTGCCCTTCGTTCTGGGAACAGGTTCCGCTTGGCTCTCTCTAGGTCTAACTTCTTACTAGTAGAAAGGTGAAAGAAGGCTTATCAAGCTTGTAGCAAGCTTATAGCAATATATAGAAAGGTGGGTCACACGCCAAATTTCGCCCGAGTTTTGTATGGTCGCAAGTTTGGAGTTTGTTGTGGGCCAATTTGATCCGTTTTCCGGTGGAGTGCCAAATCCCGGCCAACGATTATATATATCAAAAGTTCAAATCGTACTCCTTGACTGCAACTCAATCCCAGCCGTCGAAACTCCCAACACCGGTATAGTTTCGATGATTACAGGATTTGCCGCAATTCCAATGATGATCATTGTTGAGATTTGGGCACCAAGTGTGCGCGATCTTGTGGGTGATGTCGACGGTAAGCTCGACGATCACCGATAGTTAGCGATGTGCGGGTAAATGCGCGCGGGTAACAGCATTACATCCAAATGACTTATTCAGATAACCGCACCGTTATGAGTATGTTCGATAATAGCCGTAAATATTCAGATCTGCGCGAAACTCTTGGGCTTGCTTATCCGCGGTCAACTGAGCCCATAAGGCTATCAGTAAAGACCATGGCTAGGAGGTGTGCCTCTACTTGAGTGAGTTTAGCATAGCACACGGACTACATATGTGACGTGTAAGTTGATCATTCGATCATTCAATCCCAGCAACGCCGTGTTTCAACAGGTTATGGGCCCAAGGAGTTATGGGCGCACCACGGCGCCTAGGGAGTGAGGGCGCAGGCATTCAATCGTAGGCCTCCAAAGGTTGATAATTGAATTTGTGCGCCAAGGTCGGCCAATGGTTCTCTCTTATCAATGACGGCATCAACGGGGGCGGTCTGCTTTATAGTGATGCTCTTGTTGAAAGCAAGCGCCTTTCAAGTGCACAACAACTAGGAATGACTGGGGTTCATTTCATACATGTGTCCAAGTCTTATAGCCTAGCTCAAGCCTAGCTATTCCCCTAGATGATTCAATCGACGAATCGACTGTCCCCAATCGACATTGTCTACAAAAGAACCCATCAACGGCTACATTGAAATACACATCACAAAAGAACCCATGCACAATGGACTCAATCCTACGGCTTACTTTTCGCACATCCTACGGTGGATGTTCAATCATGCAAGCTCACAATGATGGTACGGCCAACCCGATGCATCGAACCTACGACTCTGTGGACGATATATCATAGGACATTAAGGCGTACTCAAGGCCAGCTAACAGTCTCCCACGCACTCTCCTATGCAATTCCTAGCTTCCTCTTGCACTTCAAAAAATTTCCGGGTGCCAACGCCTTGGTCAAGGTGTTCGCCTTCATGTCCTCCGTCTTGCAATACGCGATCTCGACCTCCTTTTGCGCCATCCGCTTCTGCGCAAAGTGATGAATCACGTCGATGTGCTTCGATTGCTGCGAAGCAATTGGATGCTTGAGGAGCCGCATTGCCCTTTGGTTGTTGCAGTAAATCAGGACCGTTTCGAGGTCCAACCCGAGATCGCCCCCAAGTTTGCGGAACCACAACGCCTCCTTCACGGCCTTCCCCACGCTCATATACCCGCCTCTACCGTCGACGCCGCCACCGTCGGTTGAAGACGGCTTGACCAACTCACCGCTCCCCCGTACAGTGGGAAGACGTACCCCGTTGTAGAAGCTTTTTGTCGACGTGAGCCTGCATAGTCGGCGTCGCAGAATGGCGTCTGCAAGAGGGTCTAGTGCAAAAGCGCGACTTAGCCTTCGCAAAGAAAGCAAAACAGTAAACGAAGGCGACTGTCAGGCCATTACAGAGTAGTAAAGTCTGTCGATCAATCTATGATGAGACATTTTGTTACGACCTTTGTAAATATTTGTAATCGCTTCGAGGTCCTTCTAATCTCCTCGAGATTTCAAAGTGGCTTCTCATGGCCAATGCTCCCGAACGTCGACATCAATGCAGGCGACCAGCGGGAATCCGCAACAAATTCTTTGTTTTCGCGTCGCCGGCGTCAACCAACTTCAAGAGGCTTGGTGCGCATGCTTTTGAACTGTGTGCTGTCCTTGATGATTGTGCATGTGCGTATGTAGCTTGGCCGTCCGCACAAAGTTGCCGACGCCATTAAAAGTACACCCGACGAAATAAATCCATTCATGCATGGCGTTAGTGGTTTGTACGGCCTAGCGGTAGGCACCAGTAACCAGTGTATGTGCTTACCCTAATGAAGTGATGTCCAAAGCGCAATACATTCATCTATTCTTCATATTGGGCGCTCGTCACGATCGAAACATCCTATATATATTGCAAAAACGACATCAGAGGGCGTTTTAAAGGTATGTAGGGTTGAGCAAGCCTCTACTATTCATGGCAGTTATTCTAGAGTATATCGACGCTAATCGAAACAAAAGTTGGTCGTACTCCGTAGCATTTTACAATGCCAATGCTGCCCATGAATCTAATAAAAAAGTCGAAGAGAGCTTGAAAATTCAACTCAAAACCTGACCTGTTTGAAATCCACCTTCTTAAATGGGGTTGTGGAATCTATGGAACCCGCCAATATTGTGCAACCTTAAGTTAACGACAAGGATGTGTGAGACCGAATTGGCGGGCCGGCCACAAAGAGCTTTTCCGCTACAGCACACTCTTTCCAACAGAATTGGTAGCGGATCATACGCTCAGGGACCTACAAAAAAGGTCCCCGAATGAGTAGAATAAAACCCAATTCTCACAACAAACACGTTCTCTTGGACGTCAATCATACTCTTTGTACAACCAGATCAATGCAAGTTTTTTGTCAATTGACGATCCAATATACTAAAAGTAGGTCGACCTGCTAAAATCCGAGTTGAGGGAAGATGCTGGCCAATTTCCAGAGCTGTGCATCTGTCATCAAAAGAAGAAAAGTGTTTGCTCCTTGTCAATTCGAGGAGTCAGATGATTGACGCATCTTCAAGAAAAACAATAGTGACTTCCCTCTTTTTTGCGACCAGTTTCAGGCAACACGATTATGTACACGACCCTCGTAACGAAACCAAATTTTATATCCATTAAAGAATCATATGATCGGCCAAAGTGCCGAGCTTCTTAGCTTCTTGTCTTGCGTCTCTCTGAAGCACGTACCGATACTAAGGGAGCACATCTGGGCCCTTACACATATGAGTTGCGTGCCATCACAGCCGTTGAAAAAAGATGAATCTGCTTCGGAAACTAATTTTATGCTAACCAGACTTCGCATACCACTCATCCACTTGTGCAAGACTGTCTTTCACGTTCCATTCGAGAGGCACTCCTATTGCCATTGAATAAGCCGGCACTGTGCCCCCGGAACCAAATGGATGGCGACAGAAGGACAGTCACGTCCCTCTCCACCGTCGCATGGGCCTTTTTCGTTCCTATGCACTGCGCCGTTGCTTGTGAGCTGGGCGCTTGCCCAGTATGAGCTTGTTCGGACATGGCGTCATGGAGTATGGACACAATCAAACCAAGCTATTACCTGCACGCCTCAAAATACTCGCCAATGGTTATTGGGCACCTCAACCTCTGCTTATGCTAGAGGGTAGCGTCTTTCCTCCGATGATTATCGACAACAATCTTCTCATGTACATTTTTACCTCGAGGCAAAGAAAATAAAGGCAACTTCGGATAAGGGAAGATAAGCAGTGGAAATAACATGGGTTAAACAGGTGTAAAATGCACCTTGAGAAATTGTTGTGGATGCTTTTTCAAAAACAAAGGGAGCTAAACCAAACTATCCAGGAATACCCAGTGCAGTTTGTTGAAACTCATGGTAGGGACCCGTATTGTAGTTGAGGTACTTGTCATCGG
>DF237483.1:0-53886 GCA_000708835.1 Klebsormidium nitens
CCATTTTGAAGATCCGGCTTTCCGCGTGTGAAGTCTGCTCGCAAGTTGCAACGTGCAATTTTCAACCAAGTGAAATGCCAAATGGTCTCAAAGTTCAACCGAACGTTAAACAGTACCAAAACCCTTACTAGTATCCTAGTAGGAACCTAGAAACTTATTAACTAAGGGATCATCGTCATCGTCACAGTGTGACGATGATCCCTAAGTTTATAAGTTTCTAGGTTCCCACTGTGACGATGATCCCTAAGTTTATAAGTTTCTAGGTTCCTACTAGTAAGGGATTTTGGTACTGTTTTAACATCGGTTGAACTTTGAGACCATTTGGCATTTCACTTGGAACAGTGACAGTGACAGTTCACTTCAGAAGTCCGAAGCTGGATTCATTGAGTTCTGTTGTTAGATTGGGATATACCGAGATTTCCCAATTGCAGTTCAAACATGGCCGAAAACTCAAAATATGTAGCGACGATCGAGGCAATTGTCTAGTGTGGTGTGCTGATACCAAATAAAATCACAATCGGGCCTCCAATCTCGGATACAATTCAACGGAGCAACTCCGAGCGGGCAATGCTGAGCCGAAATATAAAAGAAAAAATCCGATCGAACGTTTTATGTTTCGTGCGTATGAGCACATTCTCAACATCGAAAGCTTGGTCATTAGAAATGGCCATAACATCTCAACCGAGCAACCGCCACGGTCGCTGCCATTGACCATCGCTGGTCAAAGAGCTCGATCATGGAATCTGGTTTTGAATCAGCATACTTCTCGGATTTGCTCTGCTGAACACAAGCATACTTTTACTGTTACTTTGCGATATGATCGAGAAGTCTCTTAGACGCGATGAGCTACCAAGAAACAGGAGTTAAAGATTTGAACACATGCGAGACTGAATAATCCCACTTAGCAAATCTCTCGCTTCGATTACTGACGTCCTGGTTAAGGGAGGTTCTAGCTTGGGAATGGCCTTCCTTGGAATTCCGAGGTCCATAGCTTCTTTTGCCATGACTTCGTAAGCATTGGCCCACGTTTCTAATAGGTCAGAGGAAGAGCCATCTTCTACCGAGTCCTCCGCCTGTGACAAAGTCTGGAACGCCAGCGAATCATGTGTAGGTAAGTCTTCGAGCGCTTCAGTCCTGCAAAGCACGGTTCGATTGGATGACAATCAATAATAAGTACATAGTAAGTGGTTTTTGAGTGCCTGAGTGCCTTGAGTGCCTTGAGTGCCTTCATCATAGTTGCATGGACAATACTAGTCGGCTGAGATTGTCGATCAACCTCATCCATGGAGCATATTATAAACTTCGAACGAAGTGCGAAACCTAAGACCTTGTCCAAGCTGCTTCAAAGGTATCCGGAGCTCACCTCAAATCTGTATTCTCCCTCTTCACTCCAACAATAGCATAAAAGGGATCGGATAACGTAGAGACATTTTCGTCTCCGAGCTCGTGAGTTAATACCGTTTCGATGTCCTCGAAGCCAGCCGTCTGCAACATGCTTTTGACAAGGTCGAGTCTCCTGTTCACAAAGAAATGCAACAATAAACGACGAATCAATATTTACTGATCGGCTGATCCACAACAGAAAGAGGCGGGTGACATTAATTTGATGTTTCAGATCAGCTCTCCAGAATGACTGTAAGTGTCCTGCTAACGAGCGTTAGAGGTACGTTCGTGAATTAGATCAGGTCATTGAGCAGACACCTCTCACGTTTGTAGAACAAAAATCTCGCGCGGCAGACTGTGAAAGCCTACAACCTATATGTCTTCAGCCCATTGACAATCTCGATTCGCGCCCTCTCAAATCCAACGTTCTTCAATATACGGGGATACTTGCGCCTTCAACCTTTTGCTCGGTCAAATCGGAAGTCGAGATGTTTCGACGCTCACTTCTCAGCAGTACGCCGCAGCCAACCGGCAACAGCCTTTTCCCCATAAGAGTGCTTGCTGCACAGGTGATATCGAAAGTGAATCAATGAGAGGCCGTTGACCTGATTTGACTTGCTATTAAGCAGAAATTCAGTCTGCGAATTACATGGTGAACAGCAAGAGTAGTCAGTAATTCTCGTTCAAGAAGTCGTGGGTGAGTCTCGGATCTTGCTCAATCGCGAGATACGTAGATTAGCAACTTTTGTGATGGTCTTATCCGTTCGATTTTAGCGTCTCACCTGAACGTGACTATGAGAAGGCCTCCAGGGGCCAAGACGCGCGCAATCTCCTGAATGATCTGTTCATAAAAGTGAACACAGGAAGGTAAATCTCCCAACCGGAGGAAAGATCTTAGACCCATGAAGTCTCGTCATCACCTGGCCGCAGGCGTCAAGGCGATCTATGATTGTCCTACATGACTCCAGTGCCACCTACAGAGTGCGAGATGCTAGAGAGCAAGGAAGCGAAATTGAACGAGGTGGTCGGCGCTTCGTTTTCACAGGTCGATTTTTGGTCGAGCTTGTCAACGCGCACCAAGTCATGGTTGACTAGAAATCTTGAAGCAATCTATGAATCTAATGCTGGATCTTTGCCGCAAGTGCAGCGACCACCTTCTACAAGGAAGACGGCTTCCGCTCAAAAGGACCATAAGAAAGTCTTCAGAAGAGAACTTCTAATTGCAAAAACAAGATAACCTGAAACCTCCATGTAGCTGCCAACGAGCTGTACAGGGCTTATTACAGGAACTCGGAAAGCAAGGGGATGCCACAAAAGCCCAATAGACTAAGAGAGAAACGATGAGAAGCTTCTTTCGTTTTGCATCTTACTTCCTTTGGTCGCTCTAGGTATTGAATGGCAAGTGAGATGAGCACAGCATCAAATGTGCCGTCCTTGTGGGGAAGGTGTTGACTTTTGTTCAGATCCTGCAAGCAGATTGATCTACGATGCTTTCAGATCCATATTACACTCGCGCCTCAGTATGCTTCGGAAAAACAAGAGTACTGTGATGAGGATTCTTGACAAGACCCAAGTCAGGCTGCCTTTCGCTTACATGAAGTTTTGGCAGGCATTGTGAAACAATTTATTGCAGAGAACAGGACTTGGATGCGGTTCAAAGGGACAGGGAAGCCTCTCACCCAGCTCTCACCACCTTCACAAAGAACGTGCAGATCTCTCCGATGGATAACCACAATAAGAAAAGGGCAAGAAAGTCCCCATACCTGTACCCAAAATCGGTGAAGTCTTGTGTTGGCCAGCAATTCCGCCTCATTCATACCCTGCCCCTCAACCCTCTCAAAGCTCATGTCTTCCGGCAGGTGCGACACCCAACTTGACATCAAGTCGAGAACACGCGAACCTTCTCTAAGTTTCTGTCTGTACAGTGCAGTGAGCTTCTCTCTGTAGCCGTCATCTGCGTGCTGCACAAACCGTGGCCGTTCATAGAAGACAGCGTCGTCGGTGGTGTCTAGTTTGACCCAATCGGCTTCTTCGTCTGCTTGTTGCCGGACTCGAAGGACTCTGAAAGCGGGCTCTGGAGACTGATCTGAGCTACCTGAAGACTCCTCTTGATTGCTAGCTTTGATAGGGCATGAGCGTGTGGTTTTCATTCGAGATCTGTTCTCGCCCAGTGTTGTGGCTGGCAGGCTACTAAGGGATTCCTTTCTTGTGCTGGATGCACAACAGAGCAATCTAGCGCTTTTGTGGCATACAGACATCACATTACATAAGTTGGTTGTAACCTCCTGTGACAAATGTCTATACTTCCTCATAAGACCAGGCTGCAACCTGTGCACTTCTTTGATCCAAGCATCTATACTCTTAGTTGATCCCAACTGCTGGGCACTGGCTAGTTTGCAACAGGGACGGCCTGCCAAGCGACGCAAGTCACTAGGCGCCATGGGCATGGACAATTGCGCAATGCTGACCATGTTTATGCTTGCTCTTGAGCTGACAGATGAGCTACAGAAGAGCTATCAGATTCAAATGAAGGGACCCCTCAGAGCATTGCAATTTGCAATTGGCAAGCGCCTTCGCATTCTGCATGGAGAGGAACTTAGCGTGCAGAGCGGGCTGGACGGGCAAGCGCGTGTTGCAAAGCCCAGGACTCCTCTTATGCACAGGCCGCTTTCTCCTTGAATTTTCAGCGGTTTCAAATGCGTACTCTGCATGTAGAAATGATACCTTCAGGTTCCTGTAACGGGCTTCGAACCAGGTGTGGTTAAAATTAAAGTAACGCAAGGATGAGCTGGCTGCTGATTGAGCTGTCTCGAGTTTCAAAATGTTGTGGTCTGCCAGCAGTCAAAAGCGCATCCCTTTGCCCACATCACGAGAGCAAAGGTCCATCTGCCAGCATTTCGACAATCATCCTTTCGCCAGCAACACATTTGCTGGTGGCGAGTGCGACGCCAAGCCCCTTGGCAGTTTATCAATCAAGCATTCCAGCAAGCTCAAAGACGTCAGATTGTTTCTAACTCTCAGTTGAGGATGAAGCAGCATTGCTACCAGTGTGCACAAACCGCAAAAGCAACTGTTGGTGGTATGGTGCATCAGTCCTGCGATGGCATGTGCCTGCTGCTACTCAGCAATTTCTAGCAGCTAGAGAATTCCTCATGAATCTAGCATCTGATCTTGTGATGCAGGGCTAAGCTATGCTCCCAACAAAGTTGCAAGTATCAGCTTACACGACATGAGCTTCCAGAGAGGGGCAACTGGCTGTTCAAGCGAAGCTTGACTCACCCCGGAATTTCATCTCACTGCACTCACATTGAAGCTCAAGTGTGGGCACTGTTGCATCCGGAAAACTTTTAGCAGTGTAGCAATTAGTATGGAAGAACTTCAAGAGGGGGAGTTGGCTGACTTTGTCTTTACCCCCAGCTCAAAGCCGGGGAGAGAAGCCAGCAGATTGATTCCTCCCCGCTTTTCCAGGGTCAGGTTTCCTCAGGTGGGGAGCGTATCTTCGCATGTTCAGGCAGTTTGCCACGGAAAAAGTAATTTGCCAGATATGAGTTTAAGTTGATGTTGTTGCCCCGATCCCAGTCAATGATTCAGCAGTGATCTCATAGTTTTCCAATTCTACAAGCGGTGGGGCGGTGTGCAAATTTTGCTCACTTGGTTCTCATTTTTCTTCTAGATCTTGATGCCTTGCGACTTACGTCACTTGCGGTGAACTAGCCTTTAGTATGCCCGTTGGGACCCCCCTCTATATCAGCTAAATCAAACATTTCAGAGCTCCTCTGACCTTATCGCACGAAGTCCATTTGGCGGTTGACAAGAAAGTCGGAGATTTGGAAGCGTAATTCCATGTTTCCAACTCAGCCAAACCCGGCAAGGCATGCCAGCAGATCTCTCATCTTGTCAGAGTCATCACAAGCCAACTACCAATTCGTTCCCCAAAAGTCGACAAGATCCTGCACCAGCACTCTCTAAAAAGATACACTCTGAATACCTTTGAAAGCGTTCTTGGAATATTGCAGCTCAACTTTCTTTCATCATGCAGGAGTACTTCTTTGTCAACAAAATGACCGACCCAGAAGCATTGCGGATGGAGAATGGAGAAGAGGGCCATGCGACTGGTCCTGCCACGGGCTCTTTCGGCCTCGACTTTGGGATTGACTTCAGGGAAGGCCAGGTGAAGAAACGAATTGAGCCTTTTCAGTCATGCCGGAATCCGCTCCGCTTATACTGCTTGAAGAACACTGAACACTCTGCCTGTCAAAGAAGTGGTATGAGCCTCCTATTACTTGGTTTGTCCCTGGTCTTCCTTGAAAACTTCCAGAACAAAGATGTAGTCTTTCACGGGCATCAAGAAAGAGTCTGTTCCGCCTCAAATGTACATGAATTGAAAGGCTAAAATTCCATCATGGAGCAGTCGGGACATGTTACTCAAACACCGAATTGACATTGACTAGCAGCTCAGAGACGTAAGCAAGGAGACTGATCGGTAAAGCACAGCCTCCGCCGATTTTTGCGTCGGTCGTTGAATCCCTCTTTTGCCTGCCTGAAGAAACGAATGACCTCTATGAGATTCTTTGAAGCCATGCAAATCATGTCCTCAAGCGCTTCAACACTGGTCAGTTCCTACTGTCTGTCATATTTTGAGTACTCTATTGTGGTCCTTCCCAGCCTCTCCTTAACATGTTACCTCCGACCATCGAGATGGGGATTCAAAAGACACTGAACTACAGGATCCCAACCTATTTGAGTTGAATCGTCGAGTTGTGCTCTCCGTTACTCCGGTTTCCCCCTCGGAACTGGCCGTCAGGATCGGACTCCGATTTTTCAAGAGGCCGGCCGCTTTCTCACTTTCATCTCGACACTTGTACCCTTACGCGAGCAAGGTGCGTCGTAGTGTCAAAGCCTGGAACAGTCGCGTAGGAACTGCTCAAGCTTATCAGTGTCCACTCTGCCGACCATTTTGTCCCTTCGCCAGCTCGCTCTCGAACCGTCTGTATCAGACTTCGGACCCCCACAGAGCCTCACCGAATCCGATTGAGTGCTTTGACACTCGCATCTTCATGAGTGCACACCCCGCTACTGTCAGACCTTAGAAGCATCCGCTTACTTAAAACTAAGGCCCTCCAAAGTTACAATCTACGATCTTTTCCTTGTTTCCGCAGCTCCCTCCCGAACCGTCCGAATCCGACTTCGGCCCCCCGGACAGTCTTGCCGAGTCCGAAAAAGGTTTATGGGAGCACGGGATGCCCCTGCTGCGGAGCCTCTTCGACGAGCGTCCGATCTGGAGCCGTGCGATGATCCAGAGCTGCGTGGATGCCACGTGGACGCACCTGGTCCGTCCGATGCTTCTCAAGCTTGCGTACACGTTCCACAACGGGCCGTGGCGGCTGCTGTGGGTCAAGAAGGGGGCCGACCCGCGGACAGATCCGTCGCTAAGGAAGTGAGTGTCAAGTTGCTTGAAAGGACGAACTTGAAACGGATGGTGTGTCTTTCTTCCAGAAAAATCAGCTCTGGAAGCTCACCGCAGGGTAGAATGTTCGCTCTTTTGATTCGACAAATGTTCGGCACCGCTCGTCCTGATCTTGAATGGGAATCGTCAATTGATTCACTACTCTGCATAGGAGCCGGGCTGGAGCATCTCCCGGCTCCAACAGACAGCGCGAATGCGGATTCTGTCATGAAGATTCTACCTGCTTCGTCACTACGTCCGTGTTGGCTCAAATGAATCCCCTCCCAGCCGCCGCTTGCGACCACAGGTCATCGTCGAAATGCTACCGCTCAAACCTTCTAACTCTGGAAACCTGAAACCTCCCCCCACAGGAAGCCATGATATCAGGACTAAAAGCCTTAAAGAGGGCGTCAAATTTCAAGGCACACTCGTGCATCTGAGTCCTGAGGGAAAATTTCATCCCACGGCGCACATTCCATCTTGAAAACTGCCCTCGGCGACCAAGACTGCGCCATGCGGCGCTATCTGGTCGCTGGAGGGGGGAGCGGTCCCCCAACGCCCTCTTTAAAGTAGTAAGACGGGAACTTAATACTTAAGCTCTAACCATTAATTTTCAAGCCGCTCCGCACCCGTAAATTACCCTGACCTCCAAACTGATCCTACCCGTCCCAGGCTGGCAATCCTACTATTTTTGGGATAATTATTCGTGGATGTTATCACCGGTTCGCAGATATCAGCTGCTCGACTTCCGCGTCCCTCGTGCGTGGTACGACGCGATGCCAAAGGGCCACGAGGCCTTCTTCCAGTCGTCGCTGATGCGCCCCTGGGGGGGCATGCTCAACAGCCCGCGGTGGGGGGGGGAAACGGAGGAGGCCGTGGCGACCTGGCGGGCCACGCAGCGCTTTGAGCGCGCGCCCGTGCAGCGCTCCACCTTCTTCCAGCTGTGCGACCTGGAGGATGACGACATCCAACGTCATCTGGCGAAGCAGCCAGTGCCCGCCGCATGCGATGTGAGTGCGGTGGATCGAATCTAAAGCAAAGATGGGCCGGAGTAGTATTTACTGGCGGGAGACGAGTGTGCGCCAGTTTGTAACGGGCCGCAGCCAATTTGGTTAAGGGTTCAGTGAGGTCAGGGAATCATAGACAGAGCGGTTTACGTAGGTAAACGTGGATGGGTGAAAGGTTCCACGAATCGAGCTTAAAGACGTAAAGTTGAGCCTGGCAGCATGCTGCTACAGTCTCGGTTGAATTGGGACCACGCCGATGGGATCTGCAAGGAGGTGGAATGTACGTGAGTTTCGTTGGCGCTCTCGTCGCATACGGTCTTGTTCGGTCGTGCGAGCCGACACTTACTTTTGCTTCAGCCGGTCGTCAACATTTTTCAAGACTGAGGCTACAAACTGTCTTTGCGCCCTCTTTGAAACTCCGGCTGATTGTAGACATGGGCCCAGCAGGAGAGAAGCATTTGTCACGAATATTGGAGACAATCTCGAACCTGCTTCTCAGGTGAGATAGCTCCTGCTCGACTCTTGATGCTAGTTCGGACGGAACCTCGTTGCGATTTGCAGGGGTTTGTATAGAAAACGACCGTTACGGACGAGCTCGGCGTTACAAATGTCACCAGCTTTCATTGTCTCCCCACCGACTTCTCTGGTCCTTCTTTTCACCTTTTGTCTCGTTGCTTCCAAAATTCCATTTCGCCCCCTCACGTCTTCCTACACCAGAAACCTCGCGTTTACTCGTGTCGCTCTTCTTTTCACGTCGTGCTGACGTCATTCGCTCTTGTCTTGTTCTCAGAGCACCTCCGGCTGGTACACGTCAGCAGCGCTGTCGGAGGTGCGGCGGCTGATGAAGGAGCGGTACCGGCGGTTCCTACCGGAGGGGAACCCGTGGCGGGACCTGGCGACGCCCGCTGGCGTGGGCGGCCATGGCCGCAGCATATGGGACCTGGAAGCGGCGCGGAGCGGGGGGGGGGGGTGAAACGGAAACGTCCGGAAGCCAGTCAGACGAGACTGGGGGCGGAAGCTGGTATTGATTCTTCTGGGGGGGTGAGGGAGCAGGGGGATTCAGAGGAGGAGGGGGTGAAGGAACGGAGCGAAGAACGCGGGGAGGTGGAAGGGGAGGGGGGGGATGTAGCCGGTACCGAGAAAGAGCAGGGAAACAATCACGCAGCGGCAACGAGTCGTGAAGAGGGGGTAGAGGAAGGCGGGGCGGGATCCCAGGACGAGGAGGATGACGTCAGCAGCAGTAGCGAAGAGGAGGAGGGGGGCGTTAGCGCCGAAGAGGAGGAGGACGACGAGGAGGAAGAGGAGGAGGAGGAGGAAGAAGATGATGATGACGTCAGCGAGGACGAGGACGATGAAGAGAACGAGTACGGGAGTGACGTCAGCGAGGAGAAAGGGCCGGCGGCCACGTTGGACCGGCGAAGGGGGGAGGTGTCCGGAACGTTGCCGTTACAGTCACCGTTGCCCGCCGTGCAGAAAATGCCACAGGGTTACATGCATGCGCTTCTCGGGAGGTTTCCAGAGGAGGTGCGGGCCGGCGAGGCCCTGCCACGTGGCAACGCCCAGGCTGAGCTAGATTCCGAGGAAGCGTTTCCGATCTTTGAAGCCGACGAGGAGAGCGAGGAGGAAGATGCTGGGCGGTGACGTTGGTTGACTTAATTAATCAAGTGAAAACAGGAGACTCTGCACTATTTTGCAGTATCCAATCTGCAATGGAGTTGCATTGGATCTATTATGCAAGATCAGATTGAATGCAGAGTTCATCCAGGCTTGTCACGGTCAGTCAACCACGGTGATCAAGTGCATTTTGCCACTCCAGTCGCCTACCCATCATTCGATGAGGCTGCATGATGCGTTCGAAGTGATTGCAGTGGCGTAGTCCTCGATGCGAATACATTGAGGTGGCATGAGGGGCGAGCGCGACAATAGGTTGCAATGGCTGCGCGCAATGATGCAACCATGGTGCAAATGCAGTACTGCGCACACCAGGGTATATGCAGCTGCACTGTCATATAGTGCCATGGCCGCCAAATTGTGCTCCCGGTTGCATGATGCCATGTATACGCATATATTGACTCGCTGACGCGGTATGGTGTAGACACCATCACATTGGACCACATGTTTTGTATACAGCATCTCATGGAAAGACTGAGAATGACGTTCTGGCAGTGCATTGTAGGAAACGAATAACGTAATTATCTGTTGATTAAGCCTGACACGTGGATGCATGGCCATTCGATGACGGTCGTCGGACAGCAGCTAGCTAGGTCACGTCTGGCCGGTCATCCCGACCGAGACTTTGCACGGCCACCCTGATGTCTTCACAAGTTGATGCCATGAAAAAGTCTGACTGTCCATAAGCTCTTTGACTTCGATTCCTACCTTGACTGACGCGACTGTTCTGACCTCTGAGGTAGAGATGCTTGCCAACTCTACCGAACCGTTGATTCACGACGGTACTTGACTCAAACAACATGACAACTCAATCACTGTATAGCAGTCCTAATGCCTGACTGCACCTCAAAGCGCAACCTTACCAGAGCCTGTTCTTCAGGCCAAGCGCTACATATACAAGGCCCAGAAGGACCGGCACCTCGATCAACGGGCCAACAACCGCCGCAAGTGCCTCCTCGGAGTTGATCCCAAAGCTTGCCACTGCCACAGCGATTGCCAGCTCAAAGTTGTTGCTTGACGCGGTAAACGTTTGGGTGATGCTCTTCGGATAGGAGATCTTGAGAGCGCAGCAGACGGCCAGCGTGCCCCAGAACGTGATGGCGAAGTAAACGAGGAGAGGCACCGCCACGCGTGCCACGTCACCCAGGTTGTGCACGATCTGCTTGCCTTGCAGTGCAAACATGACAAAGATGGTGTACAAAAGCCCAATCAGCGCCGTTGGCCCGAACCAGGGCAGAAACTTCCGGTCGTACCACTGCGCTCCCCTCCACTTGCGCAGCACGAGGCGCGTCAGAAAGCCCGCGGCGAGGGGAAGTCCCAGGAAGAGCGCGACGCTCTTGGCTACGGTGCTGAAGCTGACGCTGACCGAGCCCCCCGAGACGACGTTGAGGAAGAAGAGCACAGCGGGGGCGTACAGCACTATTTGCAGGATGGAGTTGAAGGCAACTAGGATGGCGCAAAAGTCGGTGTCCCCGCACGCGAGCTGGTTCCAGATCAGCACCATCGCGATGCACCGCGCGCAGCCAACCAGGATAACCCCGTTTCTGTAACCCGAAAGGTCTGGCAGAGTGGCCCATGCGATCCCAGTCATGAGCGCGGGCCCGATGAGCCAGTTAAGCACGAAGGAGATGGCAAGCTGGTTTCGGAGGTCGGGTTCCAGCAACTGCTTGCCGAGAAGCTCGTAGCGGACTTTGCATAAGACGGGGTACATCATCCACCAGAGGCCGATGGCGATGGGGAGGGACACCGAGTCGATCTTGGAGCCGTTGAACCCGGTCTCGATGCCGGGGATGTAGTTCCCCGCAACGACGCCGAGTACCATAACAATGATGATCCACACGAAGAGGTAGCGGTCCAACCACCCGAGCGCTCCAACCACAGCTGCAAGTGGAGACAATCGAATGCTTGACTGTTTTACACTAGCATTTGTGACTAATTAGAATGGTACCAGGAGTAATTCAGGGTGTGTCAAGCAGGAAGCAGTGCGGGCCAGTGTCATAACGAGAAGGAACCTCACAGTTACTCTCAGAATCTTTTCTGCCAGGCTCCCCAGAAGCTGCACCTGATTACTGATAACCTGAAAAATGTTCCTCCAAGGAACTCTCTTTTAGAATCTCAGCTCTTGACTTTCTTACAAGAGATTCAATGACAAGTTTGAACAACTCACATCTGAAGTTGGCGGGGCTTGAAGCTGAAGCCTCCTGCCCGACAGGTTCGGTTTCAAACGTTCCGGTGGGAACAGGTGCTGACTTGCATGGGATTGGCTCGTCCTGGTTGTCAAGCAGTACAAACGCTTTGGAATCGCAGTCCTGTAAGGACAAGATCGATCTTCGTTCACAAGGATCAATTGGGACTCCTGGTGCTGGATTTCATTGGGTATTGCGATGCTCAGTGAAGGAGTTGCCCTGTGGAAACTGTGCCTATCTGCGCAGAAGACAATTGACCAGAGTGTTTACAAACATTGATGAAGTTGCTCTGTATGTACTGGAAGAACATGTCTTACTTGCATCTGAAACCGCCGACGTGTAGATAAGTTGTTTTTGTTGTGGTCTTGAGAAGAAATGCTTGACCTGTCAAACAGAGCCCCTAGCGCAATCATCCAACTTACTGGTGACATTAGTGTGGCGATAGTGAACCTCTGGTGACTTTCATTATGGTATTCTCAGAACAAGACTCCGTCTCTACGTCTCTACAAGAAAGCCCCGGGGCACCTGGCTAAGAGACTATCACCTTGATGACAAAGTCAAATTGAACGCACAAAAGCATATGCCTCACACGAATAGCACACAGTCCACCTGTTGGAGTGTCAGACTTGTACCACCCAGTCAGGGACAGCTTACGCATTTCACCTGTTGGTGAATGTCGGAAAAGGAATGTGGTACCGCCTCCGCTTGTTCTGCTTATAACCTCTCGCGCATATTCTTCTGCGCTTCACCTATAGCGGACGGCAGGCTTTATGGAGCTTGCATGACGGTTGGGGTGGATATTTGCGATAACAAGATGAGGTATGCAGACCACTCAGCTTCTGCTTGCTTACCTCTGTCTCCACTGCACACTGCGCACTGCATCCATCTTCCGTGTAACTTGCATCCACGTCATAGGCACTCCCAGAAGTGTTCACAAACCGACAGCGCAGCCCTTGCCGCTGCTCGATGTCAGCTCCAGAGAGAATGCCTGACACCTCCAGCGTGCAAACAAGCCTGTGCGCCATGATGGCGCAAAAGGCACCTCTTTCTTACAAAAAGGTTTTCGTCCCAGCAGCAAGTAGCGGGCAAAAAAGTGCTAGGATAGACAAGAAGTACGCCAGCCAATGCGGCCACCTTTTGAGCTGGTTTGAGGGGAGCAATACTTTTCTCTCGCAGGACACGGAGGCACGCACGGGACTTCAACACGGTTATACACTGAAGCACGCTGGAGTACCTTTTCCCCTCCACAAAAGGCGGGCCCAAGTTAAAAGCCAAGGGACCTCGGAGGGGTTTTTAACGGCTCCAGTGTAGTCATATAGACATTCTTCAATGTAGAATCGTGGTAGAAGTTGCCGTAGCGTTGCCTATAAAGAACCTGAAATTTTAAGAACGTACGGTAGTATAAGTGCCCTGATTAGTCATAGAATCGGCGTATACGCCTCTAGCTGCTTGCGGTAGTCCTATGCTCTTTTCGGCAGAGAATTGGTTGGAAAGGGTTCTCGAGGGCGCGCGACGGGATCGCTTCTCGCCAAGCACCGACATGCAGCTGTACGCGTGTTCCGATCGACGATCTTGGACCGGGGCACGTGAACCGAGCCAATGACAATGGCGCACCCCTTTGACATCCATTGACCAAATCCAGTCAGGCCGACGGTTATTTTGAGGCTTCTCTTTTGGCTAGCAAGCCCCTGTGAAATTAAAAAGGCTGAATTGCGCTGCCTTGGAAAGGCTGGGACATCTAAACAATACCGTACCGAGAACCGCTTCGGTAACTGCATAAGGGAACCGGCCACCTTCACCGGCTGTCCTAGATCCCCTC
This sequence comes from Klebsormidium nitens, assembly GCA_000708835.1. Lineage (NCBI taxonomy): Eukaryota > Viridiplantae > Streptophyta > Klebsormidiophyceae > Klebsormidiales > Klebsormidiaceae > Klebsormidium > Klebsormidium nitens. Next base: position 13,513 of record DF237483.1, read on the forward strand.
TGCAGACCTCCCGGGGCTACCCCTTATTACTCCCGGGCACGACCGGGTTGGGGTGAAACTCTTATGCATAAGAAGCCCTCGACAAGCTTCTTATTGAACTGTGCTCTCTGAATATTAGATGGCAATCTGTTGCCCGAATTTTGTAAGACTTTGTGCCGCTGGATTTCCTATCTAAAATATTCGTCAGTGCGAAATCGTTGTCAGACTTATCAAGGAGATCAAGCCCTTATGAGTACAGCACTAGGTCAGATACTAACTCTATGGTGAATTTATAAGTAAGAGTATACCGTACCACGCTATTTCCGAAGCGGTACTCTCTGCCCGGGCGTGGTTGGGTCTGTAGGAGCATAGGATGTGAACCATTGACACAGACCCTCTCCGTACCGGTAAAACGGTCGGATTGTAAATATCACCATACTTTGCTGCTGGAAATAACTGTGAAGGCGACGGTGGACGTAGGAAAGTCGGGCGGTCTGTCGCCGAGCATTCTGGTCATGCCAATGCTTGCTAGATGTACCGCACTTGGATCATACCCCTCCAACGACTGGGGTTCGATCTACGGTAAAACGACAGACGAGATCCCCGATCGACGGTAGTCAGGTGCGCCCTGTTGTGCGCGCGCAGCTTCATGTCTGAGAATACCGCGCGAAAGATCTCTTGTACTTGTTTTGATCGCTACCTAGACGTACATACCGGAATTCAGATTCGTTGCGGTACGCAGATAGGTGCGCCTGTTGTCCAAGTACGGACTCGATCTCTGGCCAGCATCTGTGAAATACAGGTGCGGAGTCGAGCGTTGATGCCAATCCTACACATGTAGCTCAAACACTCCGCGTAAAAGTGAGATAGAAGTTTGTACTGTGGCTTCAGTCCAATCTGTACTGTCTATTCGAATTCTTCACAGTAGCTAGCTCCAAACATATATCCAACATTTTGTCTGCAATGCTGCATGCATGTGCGCAAAGCAGATTTCCAGCAAGATCAGAGACAATGCTGCAATGGGGCAATACTGCCATCGGTGCTCTGTGTCTGCTGTTCAGGCCTCCATTTTAGCCTGATTACATTACCTGATTGCTAAATCTCACTGATCAGCATTGCAGCATCAAGGAGACCCAAGAGAGGAGGGTGATTGTGTGCGAAACGGAACAGCATTCTGCACCTTAGGATCGAGAATCATTTAGGAAGGAGAGGCCCTTGGCCTTGTTGGCCAAGCTCTGTTCTCATGTGACTGAACACGAAGGGTTTTTGGCACGCAAGCCTCCAAACAACAGCAAAGCCTCTCTTAACTATACAATATAGCACTGTTCTTTTCTTTCTTTTAGGAAGCAAGTCTGCATGGCGTCTCTTCTGAGGTCTGCATGTGACATCATCCCTGCGCAAACATAGTGAGGACGAGAGACAGCAGCGCAGATGGCGCTCTTCAAGTGCTGCCTCGCCCCCAAGGGGGCCGCCAAGACCGCGCCGCTGGAGTCATCTTCCTCCCCAGTGACGTCATCAAAGAGTGCCCTCAATGCAAAGCAAGGCTGCCTAGTCTCTTTGCAATTATCCGCTGGGTCCAATGTGCCACGTGGCATTCACCAAAAGGCGTCCGACGGCGGCACGGGCGTCCTGATCGGTCCGAACCTGGTCCTCACAAGCCATGACACCGTTTCCAGCAAGGAGCAGGCAGCCAGGGGCGAGGTCCAGGTGGTAGTGTCAAGCGGGGCGGGAGGGAAGGAGTACTTAGAACGGAGGCGCCTGTTGCCAGAACGGCTGTTTGTGACAGACCCCGAGTATGACGTCACGATCTTGGCCTGCGAGAGCGCAGCGGGGTTGTCGGGAGTGACACCGGTTGCACTGGAGGAGGCGTTGGAGATTCCAGAGGCAGATGTTGTTACTGGGAGGTAAGTACTTTTCTGACCATTGTTGAACATGACCCTCCGATTTTGTGGAGTGGATGCTGACTTAGGTGTGATACAAGCATCTTTGCACTTACATTGCAACAAACTTGCTTTGCTTTGGGAAGCCTGCCATGTCAAGGCTAAGGCATACAACTTTGTTGAAGGGTTTGTTTTGTAAAATGGTGGAGACTCCACTTTTTCTGGACGAGCTTTAGCTGGCGCTTCATTTCGTTGACGCTAAAATCCACCCAGAAAACTCTTCCAGGAATGGGAATGCCTGAGTCAAGAATCCTAGAGAAAGGTGTCTCAGTTCTTTCCTTGCTGCGGGTTCATTCTGCAGCAATGCTGTGTTTGTTCCCAAGTCTTCTTTGCAAGGAATACTGACAGCGGATGCTCAAGTCCTCCTTGATGAAGAGCTCTTTCAACATGTCTCTGAGCCAGCCATGGATATTTACAACCAAGTTTCCATAGCAACTGTAAAGATGCTTTTGTCATGAAAGCACCAAAAGGGATGTAAGCTTGTCAACTACTGAGCTTTCCAAGTTAACAAAACAGCGCTTCACAAAAAGCTGCAGCACAAAAACTCTTATGTGTGCTGCACTCCAGAATGGACATCTATCTTGAGAGAGTCATCCCAATCTTTCCGCTGGAAACGACATGGGGATGTCCACAGCTAAATATCCACATCTTTCTACCGGGAACGACGTTGAGATGCCCCACAGCGAAAAGTCCTGATAACATACGTCGTGCACTCCTGAGTGTTCAGCCGCACGCGTTTTGGCTCAGATAGCTCATTCTCGCAACTGATTGGCTTCCCTGCTTCTATCTGCAGCCTCATCCACGTCATTGGGCGGCCTGCTGACGTGGCAGACCTGGAAGGCGACCACCTGGCGGTCGTGACGGGGCAGGGGAAGATCAAGTCGGTGGACGGTCCGTTCCTTAAGTTCGCGTCGAACAGCGAGACCTGGGCGCCCGGGTCTGCTGCTTTCGACGACAAAGGCCGTTTCCTGTTCCTAGTGTGTGGGCCCACCGAGGGAGGAGACGCCTCATCGCCCAAGTGAGTTGCAAATGCCTGACGGCTCTTCATCGGCGAGTTCGCAACATAAATTAGGTATCTGAGATCGGAGTTGACCTGCTTCCTGATTCGACGAGGCTCTGGGAAGAAGCGCAGTCAGGCCCACGGCCATGTTGTTTGAGACATGGTTACGAGCTCAGAAGATATTTACATAAGGTCCTTTACAAAGAGTGGCGTGCTTTGAAGGGAAAATAGGATCGAGTACTTTGATGGGAGCGTTCTAGAGCAGTCGACGTCGAATGTTCGACGTTTGTAATAGCGTGGGAGATTTGATGCAATCCTGGGGTCCGGCCCAGTGCGCTCTCATCTACTTTCGTTCTCGTAACTCTCAAGTATAACCAATCAAAAAGCTTGCAGAATTTCCCTCACCTTGATTTGCTGAATCGGCCTTGAATTGAACGCGAAAGCTGAGTCTGATGGCGACCTGCTCCTCGCTTCCAGGGGTAAAAAAGTCGCCGCCAAGCCGAAGAAGGGCGGCATCCAGTCGGGTACCACGGCGCGGGGGATCATCCACTGGCTAGGCGAGCAAGGGTTTAAGGACTTGGCGCGGCTCGGCCGTGACGACGAGACGCGGCCGGCTCAGGGTTTGGAGGTTCTGGCGCCTCTGGCGGACGAAACCGCTCCTCAGGCTCCGACGCTTCTAGACAACAAGATCGCTTCGCAAGGTTTGGCGGGGCCCCGATCCGAGGTTGGTGAGGCGTCCGAAGAGCATCTTTCTATGATAGAGATTGCGATTGGAAATGGGTCAGAGGGACGAACGGAAACGGATTTCGTTGACAGATTGAACGGGGAGAACGGAACGGGGAAGCAAATTGCGGGAGAAGAATCCGAGCAAACGTCGGTGCAAGAGGACGCAGACAGGGCTCGCTTGGAGGCCCCTGAGACGGTTTCGGGCGGGGCGGGTTCCGCCCGTGACCCAAAGACGAGCGGAACGGAACAGAAGGAAGCAGCCAGGGGCCCGGCACAGGGAGCGCTTGATGAGTGTTACGTGGACGAGATCGGACTGGTGGCAGCGGAAACAGCCGGCGTTTCAGGAGCGAATGGCGGGGCGTCCGCTTACTCTGCTAAGATCTCAGATGATGTACTACGTGGCGAGACGGTATTGGCTGCAGATTTGACACCGGAGTTCGGCGAGATGGTGATGGGAACGGCCGGAAGTGCAGCCCAGGAGGCGGTAACAACGGAAAAGGGACCGGACGGGACGGACTTGAACGGAGCTTCCAACAAGGAAGCTTCGCTAGGAGTGACGTCGGCAGTCGTGGGGCCTCCTTCAGAAGAAAAGACAAGCCCTGCAGGCGAAGCGACTGAGGGAGGACTAGCGTCTGGAAAGGAGGAAGCTCCGGCGATTCCGGCAGCGGCAAACCAGACGGCGGAATTGAAGCCGGGGGGCTCTCTGAAACCCCTTTCAGTCGGCGGATCGTCCCCCCAGAGCACACCGAAAGGCGCCGAAAATTCACCGAAGTCCCGGGGGAGCCCAAAAGCGAACGGAAGCCCCAAGTCAGTCTGGAAACACCCCGGTGGAAATCCGGTGTCTTCCGCTGGGAGTTCCGGCCGGGGCGGCGGAAAGGACACCGAAAGGGACCAGAAGATGATCAAGCACCTGCAGAAGCAGGCGAAGCGCGCGGCCGCGGGCGCGAAGCCGGCCAACGGCGGGGAGACACGTGGCGGCGCGTCGGGGCAGCTGTCTCGGAAAGGAAGCGGTCGCCTAAAGGAGAAGCTTAGCGATAGCAGTGCGGGTTTGATTACACCGACTGGAAACGAGAAGAAGGCTGAGCCGGAAAGCAAGGCTTTGACACCAGGAGTGATGGCCCACGACGCGACGGCGGTGGAGCCCGCTGTGGTGTCAACTGGAGTGGAAATGGAGGAGAATTCGAAGCCGGTCGCGAGCGAAACGACAACGGAATCTGACGGAAAGCCGACGCCTGATGCAACTGAGAACGCCGGATCAGCTGCGAATGACGAGCCGTCCGTTCCGTCCTCCGTTTCCGGTGGACCGGAATCCGCTGTGCAAGACAAGGCTGCCACGGATACACCCAATCACGCTCAAGAGGCAGAGACTGGTATCAGCAAAGAGAGGGACGGGAAGTCAGCCGAGGGTGAGATTGACGAGAAGAGGGAAGCGGAAACGGAAGCACGGCGGAAAGCGGAAGTCGAAGAGCAAAGAGAGATTGCTGCGAGCAGGTTGAAGGAGGCGTGGGGAACGGAAGCGAGACGCGGTTCAAAAGACGGGGCTGGGGTCGAGAAGACCGGATCGGAAACGGAAAACGAGGCGCCGGAATTGCTGAGTGTGGGGAAAGACCTGGAGATCGGGGGCGACCGCTTTCTGCAGTTTTCCATGTCCGTGGCCGCCGCCAAAGAGAGCTTCGAAAAGCTGGCAAAGAGGGAGGAGAAGAGCCCGGAACCGCAGAGAAAGACAAGCAGCTTGAGCTCGCAGAGAGGGGCGTCAAAGAGCGGGGCTCGACGGGAAGCTGAGGAGGCGACACGTGGCAGGCGCAGGACGAAGGGATCCGTTGATACAAGCCCGATTGACGGCGAGGAACGGATGAAACGCACCGGCAGCTTGCGCCGGTTGCGCAGAACGGAGAGCGGTGAGAAGGAGAAACTTGGGGCGAGCTTGAAGGGGGGCAAGAAAATGGGCCTCAAACCGCCCCCCGGGCTGGCGTGGAAGGCCAAGGTCGCAGAGGAGCGGAACGGAACGGCCGGAGAGCGGAACGGAACGAAGAAAGCGGTCATTCTGGGGCGGGGCCTTGTGCCGATCGCGGGTGTCGAGTCCAAGCGGCGCAGCGGGGACGAGCTTTGGGCAGCGCAAAAGGGTTTGAGCTCGCAGGGTTTTGCGAGGGTTTCGGGCGGCGCGGCCGCGGAGCGCACGCTGAGCGTCAGCGACATCGACCTGGAGTCCGATTCGGACGCCTCTGAAAAGATTGTGGACGGCGAGAAGTATTCGGACGGGGAGGAAGAAGTCCGGCCGAAGGAGGCTTGGCCGGAAGAACGGAACACCGAGCAGACGGAAACGGAGCGGACGGAAGCGGAGCGGGCGGAAGCGGACACGGCGGATGTGGCGAACGGGGAAGGGTCCACTGGAGCCTGGAAAGTGGAAGGAGCCTCGCAAACGGAAGAAACCACGGCCGCTGCCGACGTTCCGGCGGAATCGGTCTCCAATCCAGCGGAAAGCGCTCCGGCTCCGGTAAACGGCGAAGTCGCGGCTGGGAGCGTTGCGGCTGAGCTTCCTGAGGCGACCGCTTCCGACGGGAAAGCCCATGGTACATCCGAGAGTCCTCTACAGGTTTCTCAGGCCGAAACCCACACGACGGAACCCCTAGAAGGTGACGCTGAAAACGCGACCGAAGCGGCCGCTGTCGCACCCACGACGGAGCCGGGGGCGGCGGAAGCGGCTGCTGACGTCATCGCCGGCATCATCGCGAGTGCTGACGTCAGCGGCGAGCCCGCCGCCGGGGATGCAAAGGAGCGGCCGAGCGTGACGGGGAGCGATTCCGGCGTGACGGAGGCCGCCGGAAGAGCGTCTGAAGACGCGGCGCGGACGCTGCGGGCGCGGAGCTTCTCGGCGTCGAGTGGTGAGCAGTTCACTCTTTGGAAATGATTAGCTTTCACGCTTTGGGCAGTCCGTTGAATATCCTTTTCGGCGTTCGAAAGTTTGGAGGCTGCTGAAGTGCTGCGAGAAACGGATGGGTGGTCGATGTTGCAAAAGCGTCGAGCTCGACGGGAGAGGCTGAGGCATAACTCTTAACGACGAGGCTGATCACGGAGTTGGATTGCTCCTAAACGTGGTTGTTTAGATCACTTGCACTTGCTTCTCTGATTTGTCCGACGAAACTGATTGCCAAGTTTGAGCCTGTGCAGCAATCGCTGGGAGGACACAGACGGTAGCAATTACTCTCCACAGTCTGGACAGCATGAAACATGGTAGCGGAATTCTGCAAGAAAGACTCGTCTTTGATCTTTGCCCCCTCCTTTTCGTAGGAGCCGAAGCGAGTGCCTCTCTAGTGAAGAGCCGCATCGAGGGCTTCGGCCGGCAGACCATCGAAGTCCCCAAGCCCCGCGCAAAAACCACCGAGGACAAGATCCGGACCGCGCAGGCGAAGCTGAAGTCGAACGTCCCGGTTCTGGGCCCGGTTCTAGGCCTCGGTTTAGAAATGGGTCTCCAGTTGGAGAAGAAGCTGAAGCGGGAGGAAGACTTGCACGGGCTGAAAAAGGCGACCAAGTTTAAGGTGAAGAAAGTGACGCCCCTGGAGGTCCCGGCGAATGCTACCGGGCAAAACGGGGGGGGACTGTCGCCGCAGACGAGGGGTCGGGAGATCCGCCCCGGGGTGTACGAGTCGGCGGCGCAGTCGCCCACGTCTCCGTCAGAAGCAGGTGAAAGAGGAGCGAAAGATTAGATGCATTTGCAGAGCGAAAATGAGAAGCTATTGCTTTGACGCTTATCGCTTCTTGCTAATCGAGATAATTGTTGACGTCGAATTCTTTAAGATGAAGCTGTTTTTGGTGTCGCCTGAGAGCCTTCACAAAAGTGTTGATTTGCAGTTTCTGTTGCGTCATGTGCGCTTTGAGACGCCGTCCTCTGGCGGGTCTATCGACTTACCCTTTGCCTTCAAAGGAAGCACAATACCCTAGCATTGCTTTGAGCAGAAGTGTTGCGTCACATCCATTCTCACCTCATTACGTTCAATCAAGCCCTGTTCCGCTTTTTGTAGGCTCCCCCAAGTTCATTCCGGAGGTGTTGGTGAAGGTGACGCAAGACATCAGCCGCGGCGTGAACAAGGTGACGCACGAGATCAGCCAGGGGGTGAAGGACGGTGTCAAGGCCGTCACGGAGCTCCCGGGCATCAAGGAGGGGCTGGGGATCATCATGGAGCCCATCAAGAAGGCGGAAGAGGTCGGTAGACTTGACACTATAACTTGATGTCAGATTCTGATTACTTCGATGGATCATATTGATAGGGCGGAGAGGTCGGTAGACTTGACCCTGTGATTACGTATCAGAATCTGATTGGTCACAGAGGTAGGGAGAATTAAAATCTCAGAGGGTTCTCGGAGGCGGGTGTAAGTGAGCGGATGCATACAAACTGCTCGCCAATTCAAGAAAAAATGTCAGCTGTCCGGCATGCGAAGATTGAGTACTTGCTGAGGAAAGCTCATAACGACCAGATTCAGCGGGATCGCTCGTTGCTCCAAGTAGCCACTGGATCTATTACCTCTAGAGGCCGTTTTCTTTATTCCTCCTCGACCAATCCTGATAGAAATTGGAGAGGGCTCAAAAGATCGAACAGACGGTGTCCAGCTTTTAAGGGCAGAGTCTGAGCCGGTCATGGCATTCCGTTCGCTTCCGCAGGAGAAGAAGGAAGCGGAACGGAAGCGGCTGGAGGCGGCCGCGGCAAAGGAGCGCGCGGTCGCGGAAGAGAAGCAGGGGCGGCTGGACCGGCTCAAAGTGAACGACGCCAACGAGACGATGCGCGACATCAAGGCGTCCATCCTGGGGCTCAACTTTGGGTGAGGGGGCCGAGAGTTTCGTCATTTGGCGTTTTCTCCCGATATTTACTTTCTGCATTCTGACTCAACTTTCGGGTGAGGGGGCTGAAAGTTTTTGGAATTTCTGGGAGCATTTTCCTTCTTATTGGCGCTTCAAGTGGGTGGGCACTTGGCCGAATGGCTAGAAAGATCCTTTCCTGGATCGATTGGGGACAGCGTATATTGAAGCTTGAGCGGATGAAATTTTGGGCGCCTCAGGTTTGGAAGTCGTCCTGAAGGATTGGAAACAGCAGTTTTTCAGCGGTTGATTGGTGTTTGGAGTTTCCATGAGTGAACTTTGAGCAAGAGGAGCAGGGCCCTCGTGCCGTACGATTCCGTCGTGCCGTACAATCTTGCTGATCTTTAATTCCTGACCGTTCAGGATGGTCGCTGACAAAAGTGATGCTTATCAGCATGAGGAGGGCCGACTGTTATTCGCGCAGCCTGGGCTCACACTGTTTTTTTTTTCCTGCAGCGGAAAGAAGAAAGCGGCGCTTGCCGGCTTCAACGACCCCGACCTGGACGCGGACACCGACGACGCGGCCGCGCGCGCGGTCCATCGCGCAAAGCTGGAGCGCAGGGTTTTAGGTTCCTTCTCCGGCCTGCTCGCGAACACCGAGACGCTGACGCAGCTGACGCAAGCTTCCGTCGAAGATAGGGACCGGAAGCCGGAGCACGACACGCGACGGGCGTCGCACCTGTGGCCGGGACACGTGGCGCCCGCGGGTTCGTGGGAGAGGGTGCCGACGCGGCTGCACAAGTGAGTGCCATGTGGATTCTCAGAATCGTCTCCTTGCATTGGAGTGGACGGATGGCAAGTTTTATTCAGGGCGGCCGTTTGTTACGACAGAATTCGCTATGAAACGTTGTTGGCAGGTTGAAAGCGCCTAACTTCCGCGAAGATTTAGAAGGTACTTGAGATTGTTCGTTCCGTTTCAAATCTATGATATATATGACCCATATGACCCATCCCTTCTACAAGGAATCCAACCTTTACCGTGTCAACTCGTTGCGTGAACGAGCTTAAGCAAGTACGAATTGAGTATCACGCCGTGCTCAGCTCTTGAAGTGCTCTCAAGGGCTCTGTAGAAAGCGCTCGCAAGTGAAGGCCTCAAAACACATAAAAGGGATGTTCGAAATTCAATCGCGGCCCCTTGTCCAGATTCGTCCGGAGAACCGGTGAGATGACGTTGCAGCAGCAAGCGGAGGTGCTATGGCACGCAAGCCAAGACGCGGCGACCGATCCCTATGAGCGTCTAGCTGGGGAATCGCCTGAAACGGACGAAAATGCGGTAGCCCAGGGTATCAAGGGTCTGCCGTCTACGGCGGCTTTGCAAGACTCTCAATTGGTTGCGACAGTGGAATCGGAGAAGGTTTATCGGATAACCAAGTGGCAGGATGACTACTGGAAGAAGCGGATGGCTGGTTTCAGGCACGAGAATACGTGGTAGAGAAATGAGGACTGATCCAGAGACATATCTTGCTAGCAGATTTACAACTTCATGTGTTGTTCACCAAGTTACACAGTTCAACTTTTCAACTGTAGACGTAGTCATATAGTCAGGTTACAGGAATATGATGAACCACTCTTCGGAAGCCTAGTCTTACGTTTAACGAAACCCTTGCTACCGGCAATTTCCAAAACATGGGAAACAACAGCCGTCTGACTGATGAATTTGCAGCAGTATCTGGGAACAGAAAAAGTAAGGCATGGAATGCTGTGCATAGACATCCAATGCAACTTCATGATGCCATATAAGAAGGCGAACCCTCGCAGTCCGAAGGAATGGGGCACTGAGCAGTGGCTGCTCCTTTAGACTGAGAATTGGGCCTTTTTGCTGGTTTGGCTCTAGTCATTATCAGAAACAAAGAACTCGCCTTCAACTGATTTTTGTCTCTTTAAGGCGGGGCTAGTATCGTAAGACCGTCGTCGACCGATACGAACTTCATGATATGATGCAATTGGCGCAAGAGTGGTAGTCACGACCCGATGGTGGAATATAGGGGTCGAATCGTCGAAGATTGGAGGCGAAAATTTATCGGGCATTGATTAAGCATACTATGCACCAAGAAACGCTGATTGGAAGCATGTTACGCATGCTTCCTTATGCAACTTAATTTGAATAGGAAAAAAGCACACTGTTCCTCCCCTCAACAGAGTCATACGTAGCTTGCTTCAAGACCCAAACAAGGAAAAGATGTTGAGCTGAGGAAGACAAATCAGGATTCTTTGTAGCGGGGTACGGCTTGCCTGCACAAACGGACGAAGCAAAACCGATCCAAGGAGGCTGCTCAACCAAGCCTCTCAACTACGACCAAAACGATCATGCCAAAGACCGCAACCTTCCGCCGCTCCGAGACCACCCCTCCGCTTTCTTTTTCAAATCTACCACCAGAGCCGCCTCAAAGTACACACTCAAAATCTCCCCCCCCTCGTCAAACTGGTTCCCGTGATACCCGCTCTCCTTCGCGTCCAGCAGAGCCTTCTGCCCTGGCCGGGGCGCCACAAACAGGACCTTCTCCGCGCGCGCGGCCGCCTCCCATTTGTACTTCGGCTTGGGCCCCTCTCCCATCAGCCACGCCAGGTCCTCCTTTGAAAACGCGTAGCAAGAACAGACGGACGTCCCCTCTCCGTCCGCGAAGTTCTCCGGATCGTCGCATTCGTGCGGCAGAGTCCAATGGTCGCGGAGCACGACCGTCAGCATTTCCACCGGGTATGCGCGAGACACCGCCTGGTAGAGAAAAAGATCCATGCTTGCGTTCATTGCGTTCGACTGCAGAAAGTGAGGGCCGGATTTAACCCAGTCCAAAACAGTAACTTCCTATTTCAGTGCCTTCACTTCTGAGGTGGAGAGGCCTTCAAGTAGCCACGGGACATAAGCTGACATTTTTTGGGTATGTATTGCAAGGGCCACTGCCTAGGACGGCCGGAGTCGTTACAAAGCTTCTGGGTGGCTTTTGACTGCGGAGCGGGCAGTATTTCGCTTTCTTGTCACGATTTTTCTGTCGCTGCAAAAGGATGCCCTTGCAAGTCATCGAGTCAGGAGTAACCTGGTAAAGCTCCCAGTCGGTCCCTTTGAGCATCTCCGGGCGGACCAGGTTGGCCTGCGTGTAGTCGTGGCTCAGCAGGATGGTGACGTACTCGGTGGCCGGGTCGAGCGCCCCGAGCGCTTCGACGACGGCCTGAGCCTTGCGTTCCGCCCCCGGCTTGTTCCAGGGGCCACCGGTGAAATCCTCCTGCAGAAATTAAAAGACTGAAGTCACGATTCTTCGATTTAGCAATGATAAGCTTCAGCAAAAGTAAGCTAACCAGCCTAGGACGGGTGGGGTTAGTTTGGGGGTTTAGGGTGGGTACGGGTGCGGAGCAGGTTTTTTTGTGGGTTAGATTTTTAGCTTTAATGCAGGAGCTTATTTTTGCTAGAGATTAGTTTCGCTAGAGTAAAGAAACATAGTAAAGTCTGCTTCTTGTCAAAATGGGCTTTTTTTTCCCTTGGTAAAGAGGCTTTGAACTAGCTGTGAAAATTGTGTCTGTCTTTTGGAAAAGCGACGTTACCAAGTTTAGCCTCTCGTCTTCCTGCTTAAAGTCTGCTCTCAAGGTCTTTCAAGATCTCGTGGCGACCAATGAAACCTCTGCAGTTTTGACTATCTCATCGGTGTGTGATTTCCTGTCGTTCCAGATTTCCATGAGAAAGACTGGTGGAAGGTGCAGCCCCAAACCAGCGAGGTTCAAGGAGCTCAACTGTAAAGTAAGGCCCTTCAATGCATCAAAAGAGCAGAAGGTGTTTGTCGCTTACCTCCACTTCTAGATAATGATGAGAGTCATCGTCGTAGGTGATCTTGTATCCAGTCTCTTGCAGATTGTGCGGTAAGCGATGGCATCGGTTGGGGGCCCAAAAGGTACCCCCCTTCTGCGCTTCTTCCTGGATGATGCTGAATGTGAGGGTCGCACGATACCCGCTTTTGACCTCCTTGACCACGTGCAAACAATCGCCGTACATAGCTGCCCACTGGACGGTTTGCCGGTCCCCGGAAAGGGGGGCAAAGTCAAACACGTGGTCGACCCCCCCATGAGAGACCACGAGCTCGCCTGCATTGCGGAGATGAAAAATGTAGCCCGGGCAGGTTTTACGGAGGTTTAGAGACGAATGAGGAAAGGACCACAGGAAATCTTGACTTAACCAGATCTGCTTTAGCGGATTCTTGATCTGGTTTAGCGGATGTTTGTCAGAATGTTTGTCAGAATACATACCAGTCTAACGTGGGAGAGTGGCATCTAATTCTCGCATGAGCAGGCTTGTTTGGACATATTTCCTCTCTGTGAAGGCAAGATCGTCCTGAAGAGTGTTGAGGCGTTTCAAATGGCCCAGTCGCCTCAAAGAAGTGGGGATGCACTTCACATACCCATCCGAAGGCTCTTGATAGTACTTTTCACATCGCGCAATATTGTTATGTCAATGGCAGAATCTTGGACAAATACGTCAGCCAGACGTGGTCTTTTCAGTCGCTTACCGCCTTCATGCTCCGACGGCAGGCAGACCACCAGCGTCCCGATCATGTTCTCCGCGTTACGGGGGGAGTCCACGTGGCGCTTGAAGAACCCTCCCTCCCCGTAGACGTTGATCTTGTACGGCAGGAGCGAAATCCGGTGGCCGTGTGCCATGTGCTTCTGAATATGCTCCATGATAGGCCGCAAGAAGATCGCCTGCGTAAGAACCATGATAAGACTGGTTTACGGTCGGGAATCATGAACGGGAGACAATTGGCCCAGGCCAGTTCGAAATCTTTCAACCGGAGTCTAGCGCAAGTCTCTTCTAAGGCAGACGTACTCAGTGCCTGTGTCATCAAAGCACATGTAACCCGTGTGATACGCTCTCACGCAGGTAGCGAAGATGTCGCAGGCGTGTTGATCGGGAAGCTGACGCAAGATGCCTGCTGCAACCGGCAACTCGCCTTCAGCATCTCCATGAAAACGTAGTCAGACCGCCTCAATCACTCAATTCTCACCTCAATCAGGCTCCCGCTCCGTTAGGTTACCGCTTCCTTGCTGGTCATGAGTGTTCCTTTAAGATGCGTAATTCTCACACCTACGCAAAGGAGCTTGCAGATTACCTTGTAGTATTTGTAGTCCGGACGCGACTCTCCGGCAAAAGGATCGACCACCTCGACAAGAGTTGCCAACGCGTGCTGGCACCAGGCAGCGGTTGGCGACCCAGCTTGTGATCCACAGTCGCAGACGTAGGAAAACGACGGAGACTCCCAGTAACCAAAGCCTGCTCTGGAGGAGTGCGGTTCTGGAATGTTGGTTGCGGTGATCCTCGATTTTAACAAGCGCTCGCCTTCTGTGACCTGCAAAACCTCACAACGAATGCTCAATTGCACTGATGTACTCGCAGCATCGCCTTTAGTTGGCATAACGCATTTGAACTCACTGATTTGATCAAATTGTTCCTATGCTGATTAAGCTGACCTAAAGAAGGCATAAATTCGAACATGGAACTCGCGGCTTTTGCATGTTGTGACGAGGGATGTCTTGGTGGTTCTGGTCCACTTGCGTCATTCAATCACCGTCTCGACACAATTCGAAAGAAGATAGTTAGATTGTGACAACCACTTTGTCTTCATTAGGAGACAAGTTAGGTGAAATCATCACGATCTGGTTCATGCTCTTACCCTCGCCTTGAACGTAGCTGTGTAGTAACCCTGACTCTCATTGTGCCTCGACTTCTGGACAGATGTTTGCGTGATGGTCTGGACCGTGGCATGCCCCTTCAACAGCTTGAGCTTTTGCTCCTTGCCGAATCCCAAGCGGACGAGAGTCTCCTGAAGAAGTAAAGATTAGAGAAGTCTTGTCCATCTTCCACGTATAATGAGTGAATCCTGTCTTGGACCTCGATTTGCGCGCCATGATAGATATCAAGCCATCTACATGCACCAGAATCTATCTTCGATTGTCGCCTGGGTGTGCTTTTTACTAGAGATATTGTTTGCAATGCATGGTCCAAGCGGGTTATCAGTTTCAGTTGGCAGCCTAGTCGTCAAAGCCTTCCCTTTCGCACTTGCTTTTGTAGCGACTGCGTTCCTAATTGTCTGCTTCTTATCGACAAAAGCAGAACGCGGAATTGGAAAAGCATTTCTTACCATAGACAGGCCTGGGACGTATGTCCTATGGTCATCGATGTGAGTATAGTCAAAGTCAAGATGGAAAAAGGCCTCCCAAGCTTTCCGAATGGAGTAGTTGACCACATTAGCTCCCTCCTTCAGGTCTCCAAAGCCCGCAATATTGCTCTTCTCAATGACGGTCTTAAGGGCAAGGTTCGTGATAGTCTCAGCAAGCGTGGTTTTTGGAGCTGCAAAGTAGGAGGAAAGAAGAGGTTGGTAAAAGCCAATCTGTACTAGCCCTCGTAATGCTGCTGAAAGTTGAGACGCACATTTGCTAGATGATAGTTGGAAAATATAAGCGATACTGTGAGGCTATAAACTCCAAAAGTTCTGGACCTGCCCAGCCAAAGGCAAATAGATGATTCAGAGCGCTGGCTAATGGTCTACGCAATCGACCCCAGGATATTTTTGAGGCTTTGATCAAACTTGGCAACAAAACAAAAGAATGAACAAAATTACACAAAATCAAAAGGCAAGAAGGTCTTTGCCCTCGGATAGATTTGTACTTAAGCGAGTCTGGCCTCAAAGAACAAGCAGCCTGTAAGCGGTTTCCGAGTCAAGCTTTGAAAGTGCACTCGTAGTTCGCTCCAGGTTACTTTCGTTTATAATCTGTTCTAAGCAATGATGGAAATCGAGGTTTTTGTTCAAATGTACGTACCGGAAGAGGACGAGGTCAATGTGCATTCCTGAGGATCCCCATCCAGAAGCTTGACCAGCAAACTCTTCTGGTCATTGTCAGGTAGCTTGACTGAACCTCCACAGCAGAAGACGTTTTCCTCCGAAAATCCCTTGAAGAGCTCATTGACTCTTCCTGCAAGAAGACGCTCCTTTTCGCTGTAATCGTCACACTGGACTTCCTCAATTTGATTCACGCCCTTGCTCCGGAGGCTTCCCAACGGGATGCCAACTTCCTCAAGCTTCTGAAGCGCCTTCTGCAGCTTTAGGAAGTTCCTGACCAAATGAGTAGGCTCCATCAGGGAAGAGGCCTTGGCTTTCAACTGGATAAGACTAAATGTGTCTTAAGCAACCTGCTCTTGAAAGAACCAGCGAAGACGAGAAGCGAATAAGCCGCTGCGAAGGCGGGGCCGTCGCCAAATCGAACATCCAAGATGCTGTCTCGCCTCAGCGGACGCCACAGAAGTACTGAGCAGGATAAACGAATGAACAAACACCGTTGTTTTCTCCGATGCACGGCAGCCGGGCGACACGGCGGCCGCCTGCAGTCGCGTCACGTGCCAGGCCGCCAGCTCGGCAACGCAGAGCGGCGGCACATTGCGCGGCCGCGCGCCGAAAGCCGCGCGCGTCCGGAAGAATTACACCGTGGCAGCGCGCAGGGGCCGTCGCATCGCGTCGCCAGGACCATTCCTTTCGTGACGCCCAGATGCTTCGCTGTCCAATACCTTCGGACCGCGTGCCTAGTAGTGGCATGCTCCGCGATTTTGATAAGTGCTTTGAACTTGAGGGCACGGAAATCATTGGGCTCGTTATCATCCGCACGTCTTTCCCGACAGCTTATTGGACTTGTATATTGAGGAGCTAAGCTGAACAGGTTGAACCCTGCGGCTTATGGTGGTTTCGACATTCTGAGGTGCTCCAGCCGCGTAGGTCACCCAATGAGTATGAGACAGTCAACGCGCAGACTGAATCAGCTTGGCGGCTAAAACTTGATTGTAGCTGTATTGAATACGAAGCCTGTGCATCTTGCAGACAAATCAAGTTCAAAATGTCGCCGCGCAAAAGGCAACATGCATCCGAAGAAACCTGCTTAGACCTTGAGAACCTGCCGTCCAGACTTTCTCTACCGGGTCTCTATCTTCCTTCTTCGACTGTCCATCAGACTTTCTTTGCTATCTCGATCACTAGCGCTGCCTCGAAGTACACGCTCAGCGTTTCCCCGCCCTCTTCGTACTCATTCCCCGAGTAGCCGCTCTCTCTTTCTTCCAGCTTCGCCTTCTGCGCGGCCGTCGGCGCGACGAGCAGCGTCTTGCCCGCGGCCGCGGACGCCGCCCACTTGTACTCCGGCTTAGGTCCCTCCCCCACCAGCCACGCCAGGTCCTCCTTCGTGAAAGCGTAACAAGAGTATTTGGCCGCTCCCTGACCCTCGTGGAAATCCTCATTACTTTCATCCGGAAGATTCCAGTGATCGCGCGTCACGACCGTCAGCATCTTGACCGGGAAAGCCCCGGCCACTGCCTGGTGCAGCACCCAGTCGCTCCCCTTGAGAATCTCGGGGCGGAGAAGGTTGGCCTGCGTGTAGTCGTGGCTCAGCAGGATGGTGACGTAATCCGGGGCCGGGTCAAGCGCTCGGAGGGCCTCCACGATGGACTGCGCCTTGCGCTCCGCCTCGGGCTTGTTCCAAGGGCCGCTGCTGACCTCATCCTGAAAAAGGTCGACAAAAGCATATTCGGATTGCGCAGGCTTGAAATGAAATCTACTCTTGATAGAAGCACCTAGTACAAGCTAACAGGTCTTGCTGCGCACATCATCTGTTCCGTCCGTGCAGATCTTTCAATATGGCCAGATTGAAGAATGGATATTCACGGACCGTGCTTACGAAGCGTTTGCTATAATTGAACCAGACTTGAGAACCTGGAATACAAATTCAGCAGAAGCATCGATTATCATCTTGGAAAAACAGCTATGGAAATGCGGAAAATCCGGCTGCCCACCTCCATTTTCGGAAGGTCGTAATGGCCGACGTCGGCGTTGATCTTGTATCCAATATCTGACAAGTTGTCGCGCACACGAGGAACCTCGGGGTCGGAGCGACAAATCCAGTAGGGACTCTCCTCCTCCTTCGGTTCTTCTTCCTGGATGATGCTGAAGGTGAGGGTCGCCCGGAAGCCCCTCTTCACCTCCTTGACCTCGTGCACGCAGTCGCCGTACATGGCGGCCCACTGGACTCGTTCCCGGTCACCGGAACGAGGGGCAAAGTCAAACACGTGGTCGACCCCCCCATGAGACACAACAAGCTCTCCTGTGCACAAAAGAAAGCCTGTTGACGGGGCCGGAAAAGTGGATTGCTGGGGCCGAAAAAGTGGATTGCTTAGTTTTATCGCTTCAAGTCGTGATCGGAGACGAATATGGGCGGAGCTAAGAAAACACTTTGGTGTCAGCTTCATCCACGAAGGTGGGTTTATACTTTTCACAAGTTACATCACCCTTGTGAAGCAGGTGATCCCTGGAAGGTGAAAACGTTTTTTGCACGCTAGTCAGAGAAGCCGCATCGCATTATTTTTGAGGACACGTAAAGTAGTAGCTCATTTTCACGGATTTGCTGGCATGGAGCCACTCACCGCCCTCGTGCTCTGACGGCAGGCAGACCACCAGCGTCCCGATCATGTTCTTCACATCCCGGGGGGAGTCCACGTGGCGTTTGAAGAAGCCGCCTTCCCCGTAGACGTTGATCTTATACGGCAGGAGCGAGATACGAGCGCCGTGGGCCATGCGCTCTTGGATGTGCTTCATAATGGGTTGCAAAAAGAGCGCCTGCAGAAAGGTGGTAGATAAAGTCCATCAAGGGCTCTGAATTTCACCACGATCGAAGTACTGGAAGGAAAAGCGCACCTGCAGAGATGATCGGATGCAGATCTGGCAGCCTTCAGTGTGTGGACACTAATGTGGCCTCCGATGTTCTGGTTATTAGCGTAGACCCGCGTTTCCTACGCTGTCCGGATTGGAACGCAACTGATCGCGATAGCTGCTTACCGGAATTTGGTGGTGCCTTGCAACCATTGGAAGTCAAAGACGTGTCGAAGTCGCTGCTATCAGTTGTTTCATGGAGAATCACGCTTACCTTGTTGTATTCAAAGTCCGGGCGCTTCTTGTTCGCCAACGGATCGACCAACGCAACGAGAGTCGCCACGGCGTGGTCACACCAAGTCAGGGCCGACTTTGCTGCCCTTTCTCCACATTCGCACTCGTACGATAGTTGTAGGGCGTTCTTGTCGTAAAGGTCAACGTGAGCATAAGCCTCCTGGGGCTCCTCGACCTTGCCAGCAGTGACTGTTGTCTTCAGGGAACGGTCGTCTTTTGTAACCTGCAAAGCAAGGAACTTTTCCAGTCGAACTCAACACACAAGATTTGAAACATGCAAACTCCCAACTTTGGAAGTGTGATCCAAGCAGCGCATAGATAAATGTCAATCCGCAGATGCCTCTTTAGTAACTCCTTTAGACCGTTCCTGCCACGTACTGGATGGCCGAATGCTAACGGATAAGACCCGTGGTTCTGGTTTGCTCCTCACAAGTGACACAAAGGAGCTCTGCCTTTTGAGGAGCAGACTCACAGGGGAGAGATCTCAGTTGCTTAGCAATAGGCTCACGTCAAGCAAAGCTCGCGTCAAGCAAACAATCACTCACCTTTGCGGTAAAAGTTGCTGTATAATATTCCGGATCTTCCACGCTCCGTTTCGTTTTCAGTGCCTTTGTTGAGACCGCTTCGATCGTTGCTCGCCACTCCAAATGATCCAGCCGCCCTTGGCTCCCCAGTCCCAGACGGACGAGATATCCCTGAAGGAAAGCACTGCGCCCTTTAGAAAACCGCCAAGACAGCAGAATAGATTGCTTCTGAACCAGCTAAGAACAAGCTGAGAGATGTACATGTGATCTAGGAAGTTTCAAAACGTACTTCTCGAAGAACCTTGTTCTAAAAGCTGGGCAAAGCCTCCTTACTTCAAATCCTACTCTTCATTATCCAAAGAACTTCTGAATTCGGAAGCAGTTAGGACACAGTATACCTTAGCAAATGTGAGATGAGAAGATTTGCAATTTTGGAGCCAGAACGTTATTGGATCCTGCAGTTTTCAGTGACCAATCGAGCTTGAGCTATTCGTTCCGTGCTTGTAGAGAGAGATAGCTTAGTAACGAGGTTGCTGCCGAAAGAGGAAATGCAGACGAAGGCAAAAACAGTCGGTCTATGAACAGAAGATGGCTTCTGAGCGACCGACTTAAATTCCGAACATCAATTCATTGATTCTTACCCTGGACAAGCCTGGAATGTAGGTCCTGCTGCTTGGCTTGTAGCTGTAGTCGAAATCGAGATGGAAGAAGGATTCCCAAGCCTTTCTGACAGAGTAGTCGACTACGTTTGCTCCTTCTTTTAGGTCGCCGAACCCTGCTATGCTGCTCTTCTCAATCACATTCTTGAGGATGAGGTTCGTGATACTCTCAGCAAGGGTAGTGTTTGGTCCTGCACCGTAAGTTGAACAGAGCTAAGCAAGTTATCATTTTGTGGTCACTTGATTGGAACAGGGTGATACCTCAGCGCGCCCGCTAGCTAGATTGTACCTAATAGGTTCCACAGGAGTTTCAATCATGCAAGAATCTCTTGTCTACACACATTGATCATGGAAAGCACCATGCACAAGCTTCAGTGCCGCGGCATCCTAGAAGTAGAGGTTGAACAAACTCAGGTGTAAAAGATGTAAGCAAAGGGCACAGTATTCGGGATTCACAAGTCTCAGCAGACGGTCTTGAAAGGCGTTTGGAAGATGCTGAAAGCCTGCAAAGCTCTGGTTCTCACTTCATGGTGACTGTTAACATTTTTGAACGAGCTCAACTGCGTGACTTCTGACGAATAGGCACACAAGGTTTTGCGTAAATGTAGGGGATTGGTGCTTGTTCCTTTGGTTGTGGATCAATCAAAGCGCCTTCGTTGCGAGGAGCACTTTGTCTTGGAAGTTGGTTTTACTCACCAGATTGGCCAGTCTCTGTAGCGGACGAAGGCAGCGTGGAACTTTGGGGGGGCCCATCCACAAGCTTCACGATCACGCTTTTCAGGTCATGTTCTGGCAGCTTGACCAATCCTCCACAACAAAACACATTCTTCTCGGCAAAGCTTCCGTAGAGCTCCTTGACCGTGTTTGCAAGAAGACGCTCTTTCTGTCCGTAGGTGGTGGACTTATACCGTTTCCCATAAAATGTCCCTTCGGTTTCGATGCTTCCAAGACGGAGACCATCTTTTACAATCTTCCTTAGGGCAGTCTGCAGCTTCTGGAAGTTCTGGACGAGAGACAGGGGTTCCATAATGAAGAGCGTCTTGTGATGGTTGTTTAAAAACCGCTTTTTAGAGCCAGAACACTTCCTTCATCAACAGATCAACGTTGAAGAAAAGGGAGTCTGGTGCTCCGACGCGTTCACGCCGGCCGCCGCGAGCGCGCAGCGGCCGCCTGTTAGGCCACGATGGCGGGCCTGAGGTTTGCGGGCTTACTGCAAGTTGCGCGGCCGCGGGCCGTGGCGCCGCAACAATGATCGTCTCGGGAGCAGCACCCGGCCGCGTCGTCGCGTTCCGCGCCCAGCAGCGGCGCGGCCTGACAAGCGCGCACGAGGCTGTCCAGGTGCCGCTGTCCGATGTGCACGACTGTGCACCGACAACTTGCGCTCGTCAAGTGGGAGCAAAGCCTAACTTTGAGGTTTCGGTCTCGTCTGAACGTCATCAGTGTCATCATGACTATGGGGACCGGCCGGGGACGACGAGATCGTTTGGCTTGCTCTGTCGCTTTGCACAAGGCATGTTGCACGAGTCTGCTTGGGATTTCCACGTGATCGGAGTAGATGTGTTGGAGCTGAATAGGAATGCTGCTTCGCTTTCTAGTCCTTAAAATTCAAATACACCTGGGGCACCTGCGGGGCACCTGCGCTATCGGGCTGCCCAAAGTTTGGATTTGGAATTGATTGCTCTTCTTTTCCAGGAGGCGCTCTTTAGCATACATAGCTGGACGAAGCAGCCTGCTGTCGTACTCACGGACATTTGAGTCAGCAGAAGGCGATATCTGAGCATTTGAATAGCGTAGGGTCTCACATTGAGAAAGCAAAGCTGTACCAGACCTTCTGTTTGGCAGGCCGACCGTCTTATAATGCTCAAGAACCCTGCAGACTAAAGAATTGCATCTGTCATCTTCCTACTCCACAACGGCAGCCACTCGTACTCCGATGCGCGGGCACGGTCTGTTTGCTTCTCGAAGGCGTTCTTAAGCCTTGCACTTTTCCAAAATGCCTTCAGAACTGTGTCGGATTGCAGGAAAGCTTATCAAGGGTTTCCAGCAAGGGTTGCTGGTAATTTTGCTGGAAAATGAAATATGCAGCATTTGACGACCCACTCACTTCTCAAAAGCCGAATCAAACCACCCATCTGGTGCGGCTGCCCCCGTTTGACATGCTGAATTCGGCAGCTGCAGGCGTGCTGCAGGCCGTCAAGTTCGACCACTGTGCGGACCGCATGTTTGTCAACCTGCGCGATTCGTGGTGCGGCGCCAGCCACGGCGATACGGTGGACGCCAATAACTCACCCCGGAATCTTCCACTCGCCCGAGTTTCTATCCAAGGAACAGGAGCGCATCGACCTGGGAGCCCATTTTAAGCAAGCAGTCCGGCAAAGAAGTGGGGCGACGAGTTGCCTTGACAACGAAACCGTATCCCCGAGTGGTACTTTCAGAGTACTTATAAGTTATCGAGGGCCTTATCGGCAGAGCTTCTGAGGGAATGAGCTTCTGAAGGATTGCACTGTGCCGCCCTTCTTCGTCAAAGTTTGAGAGGGCTGGCGGGCGGGCCGGGTACGAAAGAATGGTACACGCAGAATAACAACGAGAGTGACGATGACAAGAAGCAAACACGAACAAATAAGAATAATGATAAGATGAACTGGCGCCTTCTGGTACATCCGCTTTTGTCGTAAGCCATCGGACTGTGTTGGGATAAACCTTCTTGAGAGTGGCGCTGCCTCTGCTGGCCTTGTACGGAACCCCAAAGGAACCTTCGCTCAATTGCAGGTGGACTCGATATTTACAAAGCTTGCCCCCCTGGACGCATGGCACGTGCGTGGGTTCGTGCGGAAGCGCCGCGAAGCGCTCTCGAGTGGCAGTACGCTCGCGCGCGAGTGGCAGTACGCGCGCGGGCACCTGCACTGCGCTGACCTATCATTCGGTGACCAGTAGCAAGGTGGGCATCCCCGTACGGAAACCCTTCTGTGCAATCGATGACTGCTAGCCACCTTAAGATCATAAAAGCGGACAGCATTGCAGCTGTTTCGGTTTCGTTCCTCAGTTTCGGAGTGGAGAGAGGACGGAGCGGCAGAAAAACTCCCGCTCATTCTGCTCTTGTTTCGTGGCCGGTGTCGGTTCACAAAAACTCCCGCTCATTCTGCTCTTGTTTCGTGGCCGGTGTCGGTTCACCATCCTGCGCCAGAAAGGGGCACTGGTGGGTCTTCCTCCGCCTTTCATGTGGAATCCAGGAGTATGTAGAGCGGGGAATTTCGGAGAAAGGGGTTTACTTATGAACGGCCAAATCAAGGTCGACCTGGGTATCGTGCTGGCTTGCAACGTTTGGGCCCTTACCTGGCTAGATATAGACACGTCTTCCTGGTTGGCTGCCATTTTCAAACGTTTGTTTAACCACCATTCGTGTAGGTACAGATCGCAAACCTTGTAATCCAGCCTTGAAACCTCAGGTAGCGTCAACAGCGTCCGTCATTGGATTCCCTTTCGGGCACATGAACTAGAGAACGATCCAAGACTACCAGCCCAAGGGGCTGCGATATAGACCCCTATGATCAGCAGATCAGGACGCTGAAACATCATCGCCATGTGATCTGCTGTCGCACTTCCATTGTTTGTCCGATCACAAGCTCATTACCATGCATGATTGCAAGAGTCCCTGTGTAGTTCCTCAAAACGTAGCATGACAGGCTGCAAAGGAGTAAGCGATTCGAAACGAGCGAGTTCACTCAGGGCCACGCTTTTAACATCCATGCTGCACACTGGCCGAGATATGGGGTTGCGGATGCATCCAACTGTTACTGGCATATTCGCTAAGGTTACGAAGCTAGAGAGTTGAGTCCCGGTTGTCGCTGGAGCTTGCAGTGACTTACTGTGGGCGGGCCCTCAGTCGGTACACGCTCATGCGGCTCACATCAATGTAGAGACTATATGGTTCAAGGTTTGATCAAGGCACTAGCAGCATCAAGTTCAGCCAAGAGAGCATATACAATGAAGATCATACTCGACAGTATGACGAATTGAATCCTGGCAAACTGTGTAAGATAGGATTGTATAAGTTATTGAGTCGTCTCCTTACAACTTCACAAGTGTCTACATCAGCATTGTCTTCCCGCTACTTACAAAGCCTGCCAAACTCAAAAGGTACTTCTGCATAACAGGAGGTATCGCTACACTTATTCCCTGAACTAGCTGCCTAACAAACACTTCTGACAAAGTCGGCTTTTATCAAAGATACTAAAAGCACGTTATGGGCCAAACGCAGACTTCTTACAACACCCAACAGAGCATCAGTACTACTACAATCATAATACTAGCCTCCTCAGAATCTTGATTAGCGTCGTTTAGGATTAGGTTCTTTCTTTCCTAGCAGTGTCCTGTCTATCTTGACATCAGGCCGCCTTGACTTTCGCAGACTCCGCCTGAATTTTCTTTGGCATGTTGAACAAGAGGCTCCCAAGCACCCAGTCAAACGCACGGTCGCTTAGCGCCGACCGCAGCCACAAAAACACCTTGCCCGAGAAGGGCGCCACATAGCGCGACCTCGGACGCTTCACGGTGACCGCCGTCCAAATCGCGTCCGAGATAACTTTGGGCTCTGCTGCATGGGGCCCCAACTTGGAGTGCACCTCCGCCGCCCTCTCGGCTATCTCCCGGTAAGGCCCCGTTCCCGAGGTCTTCATCATGTTGTCCACCATAATGGGAGCCCACTCCGTCTTGATCCCCCCTGGCTGAACCACAACCACGTCAATCCCGAAGGGACGCAGCTCGTTGCGGAGGCAATCAGAGAAGCCCTCCAGCGCAAACTTGGAAGCCTGATACCAGGCCCCCAGAGGTGACCACACCCGGCCCCCGATCGAAGAAACGTTGATGATGCGCCCCGACCCCTGCGCGCGCATCGTGGGGAGCGCCAGCTGGATCAGGTGCGCTAACCCAAAAAGGTTAACCTCCATCTGCGCCCGCGCGTCGCTCAGCGGCACCTCCTCGACCGCCCCGTACGCGCCGTAACCCGCGTTGTTAACCAGCACGTCGATGCGCCCGCTGGCCGCCAGGACCTCCCCCACGAACGCCTCGATGCTTTCGGGCTGGGTCAGGTCCAGGTGGTGTAAATGCGCCCCTTGCGCCCCCAGCTCGCGCATTGCGTCGACCCGCCGCGCGCCAGCGTGGACCTCGTACCCCCCCTTGAGCAGCCGCAGGACCGTCGCCAAGCCAATGCCGCTGGAGGCCCCTGTCACGATCGCCGTCTTCTTGCCGGAGGGGGGAACGCCATTGGCGGCTGCCTTCAGAACAGGCGTGGTGTCTTCGTTGGTCTGAGCTGCAGATGTCTTTGCTGTGGCCATCTTGGTGGAACGTGACTGCAGCTGGAATTGAAAGGATCTTAGAGGATGCTGCAGAATAGAGACAGAGGAAACGTCTGCTTGTGTTGATCGAAAGACGGAAGCTCAAGCTGATGATCTGAAGGATTGAGGGGGGCTTTGGGAGCTGATAAAGAGACTCTGCAGCTGTGAATTTGCTGATCAGTAGGTTGGGACTGCCCGTGCTCATCCAGATATATACCAGTGCAATGGATCCTTGAAGATTCGCAATGTGGTGTCTCCTCATGCAACACTACCTTGAGCTGCTCTAGCTTCTGAGAACAATGCAGTGTTTCTCGCTTTTGTTAGAGGTGCGCCGGTGCTCAGACTTGAGCAGCACTTTGCATCTTCTATGAAAGTGACCTTTTGAAAGTACCCCCACCAGCTGCAAGAACCTCGAAGCACCGCCATCATTATGTTCACGTTCGATGATGCGCAGCGAGCATTGTTCAACCATGTACAAGATGCATCTCCGTCGCCCGAGAATGCTCCTTGTGACGAAACTTGAACGTCATCAACATGTCAGTTGCCGCCTTACTTAGCGTGAGGCGTCGATTACCACACACTCCGGCCATCCCAGCCGTCGATATCCGGATTTCAAGTTTCGCGGCAGGTAAACAAAGATCGAATCCCATCCGGCATGTACGGAAGCTTGTTGCGACAATTCCCGGCCAAGGAGTCGGCAAGGACAGAGTCGGCCGGGCACACATGAACCGGAAAACCTATAACCTGGACTAGCGGACGCCTGCAGACCCGCCCTAAACCCCTCAAGATCCCAAAAAACCCTAACCCGTCCCCCGGTCACGTTCGTTCACGAGCGTACTTACCCGGTTCGTGTATGCCGACCCAGCCAATCATTCAATGATCGCACCTAATTCAGTAAGTGACCCGGGCCGGCCGCCGACACGACACGGCCGCCCGCGACTGAGCTAGTGTGCTAGCGCGTCCGGCGCGGCAGCACCCGCGGACTCCCTCAATCCGAGCGAGGGCCGGAGGTTTTGATGTTTGACTTGCCCTTCAACAGGTTAGTAGTATGTTTAGAAACTGGTCATGCAAACCCATTCAGTAAATACAAGTACCTATTGATGTCGGTGTTTTTGACGGTTTCGAAAGCGGCAGATTGCTCCCGCGAGGAGCCACAGGAAGATGCTCCATTGAAGGAGGCAGCAAGCACAGGCCAAAAATTTGTCGGGCCGCGAACAGACATTTGCCGGTTCTCTTGCATATTGCCACGGGCTGTGGTAGACCGTCCAACAATGAAGTCAGGATTCAGCACACTGTACCCTGTCGGTACCCTGGTTGTAACCCAGGGTTAGGAATACCCAACCCTTCAGTTCATTGTACCATTTTACTAATACTATAATTAGCAAGCGGGAGCTGCATTGTGCAGGATTAGAAAAGGTGGAGACAAAAATCTTGCAATGGCGCTTTCTTCGTGTCACTGTCATGGCCACACTGGTATTTTAGCTAAGACGAGGGATCAAAGGTGCAAAGAAGGTGCAGGACATCTCGTAGCAGGACGGGAGTCACTCTTTTGGACGCTGCGCTCTGCTTTTAAGATTGACCAGCAACGGTAGGTCTTGAAAGAATGCTGTACATCAAATCACCTCCAGTTGACTCTGTTTGATGATATGCTCGGTATTGAGACCTTCTAATTGGACTCGGTATAGGGTTTTCGCCGCGAACCTGGTCCATTATGGATTCAGGAAGAGGTTCTTGCGCGTGTTAGGAGGCCAATGCAAATGCATCGTGAGCGTGCTGTACCAAAACAACTTGCTCTAGCACTCAGAAGAAAAAAGCATTGAGGCTGAAACTTGTTTGCAACCTAAAAACTCAACGTGTTCCTCAAGATTGTGCTCCACCAAAACTGAAATCTGGTATACATTGTATCTTTGTTATGGTGCCACAGTATGTGCAGTCCAAGCCGCTGACCCCTTTCCTTCTCCCACAATGCAACAGCACCGATGTGTTGAGCCGCGACCGCCGTCGCTTCTGCAACGACACAGTTCAGTGTAGTGCCACTGAGTGGCAGGTCACGGGAAGCTCTGACTTCCGAGCCTGGCAGAAATCAAATGCAGAACCTAGCACATGGGATCAGGATCAACAAAGCGAGCCTGTGAAAGCACTAGAGCCAGTCCCCGCTTCTCATGAGGGAGCAACAGGGCAGGAATCGCGCCTGGAAGGGAGCTTCTGTCTGATGAATGAAGGCCCCGAGTCTTGTTCATTCAGGGTGAGGGGTTGATGCCTTTTCTGCCTTTCGGCCTTCTGCGACGGCCATGCCTGCTTTTACATCCAGTGGTGAGGAAAGCGCGTGCGCATTATTCTGACTTATGTGGAATCCAACAATTTGTGGGTGCGGCGCAAATAAGTGAAATTAGCCCTTGACTATCACAATTTCTCTACCACCCATTCCTTCCGGTTCCGACCAAACTTTGACAGAGAAGAAAAGGGTTTCTGAAGCAGATGGTGTGCAAGTAACAACATAAAGCTGCGAGAAATACTCTCCCAAGCCCTACTGGGTACTTGAACCCGAATTCGCACAATCCAAACACACACCCTCTGACTTTCTGCACCTTGCAACACCCCATTGATACATTCGTTTCTTTCCTGCAATACCCTGACCGCGAAAGCAGCGACCTCTTCAAAAGTGCTGAATTGTACTCAACATGATATAAAGATAAACACTGAGTGTCCGGGAAGCTTCTATTTGCAGAAACAACAAAATCAACACAACGGTATCTGGGTCCCGCAATTTCATTGAGGAGCCCATGCCTTTGCCTTGGAGTCCACTAAAAAGCATTCTTGACATGACACAAACGGAAACTGCGAGCGTCCAAGAGAATTTTTGTCCGTAAAATTGATGTTACTAATGGAGCATTCCTTGGCCTCCCGCAGTTGGTGGCCCTGACTGAGGAGGACATCCTTGCTTCTTGGAGTCTTACTGACAAGCTTTCTTGTCAAGATACAAAAGAAATCTACGAGCGTCCAAGAGAATATCTGTCCGTAAAGTTGATGTTACTAATAGAGCATTCCTTGGCCTCCCGCAGTTGGTGGCCCTGACTGAGGAGGACATCCCTGCCATGGAGGCGTTGCTGAACACCGTGCACTTTGACCCCCCCGTCTGGGAAGACCTACTGCAGATGGACAGACGAGACCTCCTTGGAATCTGGGACTGCGATGGCCAAGTAAGGCATATTTGATCTACTCTGGAGAAAGTTTTCTGTTCAGATTCGTCTCCTTTTGGAAAAAACATCCGACCTGATGAGTAGTGTGCAAGATAGGAAGGTCAGATCGTAAAATACAGGACGGCTGGATTTTGGGCAGAAAGGAGAGCGGGTCTCTAGCTTCTTTGAACGCTGTCAATCTCTCGTAAATATCGACAGCGTTGTATTCCACTTTGAACGGCGACGGAGACTTGGATGTTGCGCATTGTCATAAGCGTCATTCGAAGTCAAAAACATGTGTGCCACTTCAGCATTTCTTCTTGGCGTGCTGCAGACAATCTGAATAGCTAACATGAGGCGTCACTTCTGATCGGACTCTCCTCGCAGACATCCTCAGCCTTCCAAAGAAGGAGGAACATTGATGAGCTGGCGGTCAGTTTTTCGAAACTTTGAAAGAATGGAAAGATTCCTGTCTTAAAGATGCTCACGCCGTGAAATTGGTTATCAACAACTCGATGTGCGACGTTTCTGTTTCTGTCAAGGCTCATGCCAGACGCTTTCAGACATCCGGAGGGCCACAGCGAGACGAACGTCTCAAACTTGATGCAACAAGAAAACACCGCTGCCATCGAACCACAAGTCTTGACACACGCGATCTTCTTCTGTCAGGGCCAGGACTTCCTTGCCGGTTTAGTGTCAGCTGTGTACTACCCGAGACCCAAGCACGAGAGCGTCCGCCCTCCAGACGACCGCAACCCCTTCGGCTGGATTGGAAACGTGGTGGTTCATCCAAGGTACCAACACCGATTAGACTTTACTCGAAGAAGAGGGCTTGAGTTGTCCAGCTTCAAAAACCGCAAAGTGATGAAATTGTATGATCTTCTTTTGTATGCAACTCCGAGTTGGCACATGAAAGGCACCTACACTTTTCTTCTGCATTAGACGTCCATCTTAAAAGTGCACTGCGCCGAAGTCGAGGCTTTATACATGCTTCTCACCCACTTTCGGAGCCGTGTCCGTAATAGCAAGCAAATGCCGGTTCCCCGTCCTTGACCCTACGTTTGCCCCTCTTTACCAGGTACCGCAGCCGGGGTTTAGCCCGGGTTCTGCTTTCGGACGCCGTACACCACCTGCAGTCCGGACGGCGGTGCCGGGCGGTCCTTTTGGACGCGACGCCGATGGGCAAGCAAGTGTACGACAAGATGGGGTTCCAGGACGTGTGCCCGGTCCACCGCATGCAGATCGCGCCGGAGGATTTGCAGCGAGCACTGGAGAATCTAGAGAGTGGCGGAGTAGAAGCTGGCGGGGGGGCGACTTTAGAGGTTAGCAGTTTAGGGGGGGACAGAACGTGGAGTGAATCAGAAGCGGGGAGTGTTTCCGGGGCTGAGGATGGAGAGAGCAATGAACGGGGGAGCGGATTTAGAAGAAAGCGAAGGAGTGAAAACACGGGTTTTGGTTTGCTGGGTTCGATTCTGCGGGACATCACCGAGAGCGACCTGGACCAGGAGGTGACGCTCGCTGACGTCAGCAGCGCGGCAGCGGCCGTGCGGCGCATCGACGAGGAGGACACGTGGAACGCCGTGGTGGCCTGCGACGGGCAGGTGTTCGGCGCGGACCGGGCCCTGTTGCTGCGGCGGTGGCAGCGGCGGAGCCCGGAGTGCGCAGTGTGGCTGCCGAACACGGGCCCGAACAGGGCCTCGGAAGTTGACGGCGAGAAAGACCGGGCAGAGAGCAGTTCTCTGGGAGGCCCTGTAAAAGGGTTCGCTTTCGCGCACTCCAGGCGAGAGTGCCACTACTTGGGGCCCGTCGTGGCGGGGGACGGGGCCTCGGCGGGGGCCCTGCTGCTGACGCAACTGAAACAGGTGTGCCCTTCGCATCTTCTGTGTCTGCCTTTGGGCTTTGTCATAGCCGTTTTGCCATTCTCATTTTATCTGCTGATACTTCGAGTCGCAGCTTTTGCGCGAGCTACTTATCTCGTTCCCGGAATTTCACCCAGTCTGCCGGGTCGACTTTGTTTGGAGCGCTGAGTGCGAGCGAATTGATCTGGCTTTGACATTGGAGAGTTTGCTGTAGTCGGTCGTTTGTCTGTAAGTCGCCAGTCAATGCTCTGTTTTCTCACCAGCAAGCTCGAACCCTTTGAATTTGTTTAAGCACTTGTCGGTGCTCAGCCGGGTCTCGATGCTCGCATAAGCTCTGATGGTGTGCTGAAGCTGTGGCAAGCGCAGTGAGGGAGTTCAAGATGTTACGAGCTCCATTTCGACCATCTTCGTCGAAGAAGGCTCCGCGAAGCGAAACGAGTAATACCAAGACCTTAGAACAAGCCCGAGAAAAAGCAGCATTGCTTGCAAGCCCCCAAGATAGATTTACCAACAAGCGTTCTTCCGCAGATTGCCCGGCAGAACCGGTCCGGCGATCCTCGCCCGTGTGTCATCTACATTGTGGAGCCACCCGAAGGGCTGGAAGCGACCGGGCAAAGCACCCGGGGGGACTACCTGGCGTGGAGCCGGTTCCTGGAAGGCCTCGGGTTTCGGCGGGAGGACACGACCATACGTCAGGTGACCTCATGTTCTCTCTTTTTCTCTTGAGCAAAGTTTGCGTTTACGGCTGAAGGGAGGAGGCTGCAAGATCTTCTTGATCGGAGAGGGTGTTCCGTACAAGGATCATGAGTTTGCGGGGGGCTGAGCCTGACACTGGGGTGGCTCCTTGTCGCCTAACCTGACTGCTTGAGGCTGAAACCTCTTGGAACAGGTGGTCCTATCTGTCATAGCACGTCGTAGGGACGGCTGTTATGGTCAGGTCCGCATTCAGAGTCCCAACCTGGTCGTTTGCCAATTGACCGCCACGACAACAGCGAAAATCAGGACTCCTGAGGCTGATGAAATAGCCCCTCTTGTTGTAAAGCCTTCGATAAGTTCTCCGACTCTCACAGCTCAACGCGCTGATTGTGTCGTCTGTTTCTGTCGGGCCTTAGGCGATAAAACTGCCCCTCTTGTTGAGAGGCTTCTGTCCCAAGCTTCAAGGTATCTCTCTTACACTGACGCGCTGATTGTGTTGCCTGTTTCTGTCAGGCTTTGGGCGATGCCCCTGACTGCAACTCCCTCCAACACTACTTCGCGGTTGCCGCCCTCGACCTTGGCTGACTCTCGACCTGCCGCCGCTTTTAGCGTGTTTACATTCATCCGTCCAATCACGAGCGCTAAGCGCAGGCGTACGCACGCGTTTGTGACAGGGACTGACCATGACCATACGCTCTGCCATTCCTGCCAAAGAGAAAGAGCCCACTCTCCAAGAACTATGCTTTCAACCACTTGCCAAAACGATGTTTGTGGCCAACTTTTCGGACCAATCGGATTTCGGACGCTTGTGGTCAAACGTTCGCTCATGTTGTTCGCCCGCTTACTAAATGTCTAGGCCTAAGTCAGTAGCCGGCCAGTTCAGGCTGCGTAGAATCGGAGAGTTTGAGAATGACGAAAGTGCGGCAGCTCCATAACATTGAATCCACTACTAGAATGTTCGTCAACGTACCAGCAATCCGTCGTTCATCCAATCTTTCCAGCTTTGATGCGATTGGTTCACTCTGTGCAACAGGCATTACTCAGCTCGGTGATGTCGAGAAGTTCTTGAAATCTGGATCATGTGTGTGCTGGCATGCGGCCAGCCAGCGCAGCCGCCATTGTGAATGATTGACGTCCTTTCCATCCATGCATCATGACCTATGAGGCGCCGGATTGAAAGAGTACAAACCCGGCTACTTTCGAGCCTGCGGGATTAAGTTGATGTATAGCAGATTTGACCGTCACTGCACATGGATCTATAACGCAATTATGGCCATTGCGGCGCCGCGCCTTTAACATCCGCTATATGCGAGTGTCTTCTCCATATTCAATCGTACGACGGTCTCGGCAACATCGGCATGGCATCCAGATTGCGGTCCCCATGTGGCAGTAAATGCAGCGATCTTAAACCCTGGCAAGCCGCCATGCACGTTCGGATCGAGTCGACAGATACCTACCACCAGAGTTGCAGGTGAGCCTGCTCATACCGCAACCTCTCCATTGGTTTTAATTCTGGTCCTCAAAGGCATCCTCATGAGCCTTTCAAGGCAGTTCGAGACCCAGCCGCCCACTTGAGCGGGGCTTAAGAATCGACGGTCACATCTGGCGGGAAGACCATGATTCGATTGCGACAAAATTCGAGTGTGGTACCTAGTAACAGGACGACTAGACATGTTTCGGGACGCTTGATTCGGCGTCCGGCTACGCTAGAATGTGACAAGGACCCGTTAGTAAACCTGGGCAGCATCAGGCATGGCACAGGATTCTCAGAGCAGTCCACGTTACCGTAGCCCACTCGTCTCTTCAGAAGCTATAGAATACAAAATGGTTTTTCCGTACGTACCAAAGCGGCGCTCGTAATACTTGCAAAGGTCTAGAATGGCTACCAGTTGTGACACTTCAAGTACCTACTGTACAAAACCTCCATTGGTACGTAACAACCCTTATCGTACTCAATTCTTCGACGGTAATCTTTCTGCCGAACTGCTGGTGCAGCGTCTACGAATATCAAATATTAGCTGTTCATTATACAAGTCAGTACTCACTTCTCGTGTTGCTTGCTGCTCGAAGTTTCGAGTGCCGCAGTCTCCTCAGTCTCGTTCTTCTTTACAAGGAGGACCGGGCAAGGAGCATGGTGGATCACATAGTCACTGTGAACAGACAGGAACAGTTGTCATCAGCATGTTGTGGCTTTTTGCCACAGGAAGGAAACGGATTTGTGCCACAGGAAGGAAAGGGATGGTACACAGATCTCCGCAACTTGACTCTCTTTTGGAACGAGGCTGTTGATTAACAACGAGATTGAGCAGATTATTCCAGAACTCGTGCTTGTACCTCTAACAACGAATGTAGCAACGATTCTTGGAGATTGGCCTGACGAGGTGCCCTAAAACGTGTTTCCATTGCTGAACACTGTGCTGGTAATTCGATCTGGCAGAATGAAAGATCACTTTGATGAGCAACTCCGTCAACAGAAGTATGTGCCAGTGGAATGTTACAGTCTCAAGAACTCGTTACTTACTATAAAATGCAGGCAAGCGGGGAGTCTAAGCCATGCACGTTATCATTACTTTGCAGGAATGCACATTGAAACCAAAGTTTGCTTAGGGAGAGTGAAATGCACCAATACTTGGAATGGCAATATCTCAGCAAATTTAATGAAT
Source organism: Klebsormidium nitens (assembly GCA_000708835.1). Classification (NCBI taxonomy): domain Eukaryota; kingdom Viridiplantae; phylum Streptophyta; class Klebsormidiophyceae; order Klebsormidiales; family Klebsormidiaceae; genus Klebsormidium; species Klebsormidium nitens. The sequence goes on from DF237483.1 coordinate 46,879, forward strand.
GGCTTCAAAGATCTACGGCTTTGCTCTCAGAGCAGGTTCCGGCAAACCAGAGCTGGAAGCTGCTCCGCCCCCCTGTTCAAACGAAGAATTTAGTTTGACAACAGTACAGAGACAAGTGCTCTAACTGCTGGATAAAACTCCATGAATGGGGCATGCGGTCCGCCCTGCGGTTAAACCCGTGAGCAGGAACCCCTTATGGAAACCACTGACAGTTTCTTGCAGGGACTGCAAATGTCAACAAAGGCTCCATCCGACTGCAATTCTTTTCAGAATCGCTCACCTGATGCTGCCAAGCAGCGCTCTCTGCACGATGCCCATCTCCCGACCCCCCAGGACCACCATGGTTGCCCCTAGTTCTTTGGCCGCAGAACAGATGGCCTCCTGTATGTGCCCCGACTCAATCACCTTGGTTTCGTACTCGATGCCCTCTGCAGCGATCGGCTGCCCTGCCTTGTGCAAGACATCCTGAGGACAGCAAGTTTGATTCAGCTTTCAGGTATTGAAGTTCCCTAGAAACTTAAGCACGATTCAATTGGCAGGAGATTCCTAGATTGTAAGATGGGGACTCAGTGCAGATTTCTAAAGGGGGTTTTTCAATGCGAACATCCTGAAGGCAACAGCAATGTAGCAGACTGACATACTTGGTCAAAAGTTTTGCCCATTGGATTGTTTGTACGTCACCACTCACCACTTGTTGCAACATTGGCAGCCACTCATGTTTGGAGCTTCCAATACTAGAGCACTGAACATCAGGGTTTGCTCACTCTCCCAATTGCCAGCATACGGCGCGTCGACCGACGCGGAAAGAAAACCAGCTTACCTCCCCAATCGACTTGTATGTATCCTCCACCATATGCAACTTCACATCTGGAGTGACGGTCTTTCCATCTGCAACTGCAGTCCCCGATCCGTCTGCCTTGACAAAGTGATCGAACACAGATATCTGGGGGCGAAAATGGAGCAACACAACCGTATCCTCCTTTCTCAGAAGGTACTTGGCGGCCCAGCTGACTGTGTGATTGCACTCAGGAGACTCATTGACAGGCAGGATGATGGTCCGAGGTAGAGGAGCCATATCAGGAAACCAGTTGCAATGGGGGGCATCAACCTACACAGAGAACCAGACTTGACGCTCAAAAACCACGGCTGGGTGTTCAAGGAGCGCCTTTCATATCAGCCTAGCTCTCTCTCTTGCGCTCAATGTGGCTCAAAATGGATGCATGCACAATTGGAACAGAACTTGAAGACAACGAAGGCGGAGTTCACGAACGCTTTTCGCAGCGTTCTTTGGCGTACCGGGCATTGACCGGGGACCCCTTCTCCTCACACAAGCGCCCTGAGGAACGGTGACCGGGGGAAGACTCCTGGGCTCGTGTTTTACCCTGCTTTCACCAAACCCTAAAAGAAGAACGGTCAGGGTACATACCGCCTCAGCAAAACGTGCGGACCTTCTACCGAATCGGTATGTACCGACGCAAACCATTCAGCAAATTGGGGTGTGAAGAAGGACTCCACTTTTCAGGTGTGTTCTCGACTTTCACCGACAGTTCTGGCACATTAACTTCTCCTCGTGAGCTTCGCAAGGTAGGATCTGAGTGTCCACGAGGAATGCTGTGACAGAGAAGAAAACAGAGAGAGTTTTTGCTGATGTGCAACAACGAGATGGCACGCCACGATCTTCCTAGGAGAAACGTGTAGGGGTGAAGGAGCGCTGGCAATTCTATATAGAAGACCAGCTTCTCAGTTCTGAGGCACAGCATTGCGCAGTCTGGCCAAGACTGGAGCTTAGGGCTCAGCATTGCTCACACCCCTCCGGGTTGACACTTGGACGGTGCAGTCTGAGGAACTTTTGCTATGCTGGGCTCTAGAACTGCAAGTTTGAACGCCTCGGACTGCCCCAGGCAACAGACAGATGAGAGTGTTGATGAGACAAGACAGATGAGAGTGTTGATGAGCCAAGTCCTCATTGCACCTCATCCTGAAAGGTTCTGGTGGCAGCTTGATACTCCCCTCAGCTTACCTTCCGAGAACCTGCAAATCTGAATATAGCTTGTTGATTTCCTTCACCAAGCTTTCCCCAGGTTCTACTTCACAGAACCTTGCAGGGGTTCTGACACGAAGCAGCGCAACTAGAATGGTCCAACCGGTTTGGCCATGTTTCCTCTTAACCATGCTAGCGAGGATAAGCATTCTGTCAACCATTCTAGTTGCCGCTGAAGCACGGAGCCCCTGGCCAAGTGGCCTCAGGGCAGCCGTTTCAGGATGGAAGAGCGCAGCTCCAAAAGTGTGCCCCTGTCGCGGCCAACTCTCAGATGACTGTCCGGACGGCTTCCCAGCGGTGGGTGAACTTCCCTGGTGATCAAGCCCCCCCCTGGAAATAGGACTCACACTGCATACAATCAAGTGTTTGATTGAGAGCCTTTGAGCCGGCTGCGACACAATTGTTCCTCCCTTGCAAATGATGAGGTGAGAATTTGTATGAGAGCAGTTTTGACTGAGTGGTGTAAAACTGTTCCTACGTTATAAGGGTTGTGAAGGATACGGAGAAACTTGCTACGTACATATCATGATTCCCTGATTTCCTGATGCAGATAGGCTGCTTCCGCTTGCGACTTCAATGCACTTGCCAGCTCCCATCCTGCAACGCAACAGTTTCTTGCGCCGCCGGGAGTTCCTGCGACCTTAACTGGAACAAGGTAAGTCCAGGTCGCAAATGGTGTCATGAACTGCAACACACGGCTCGTGTGCTGCGACGTGAACCCGCCTTCTCTTGAGCATTTCAAGACGCGAGCTCGTTGATGGTTCATACTCTCGGCCTTTCTTTCGATTACTTCAGGAGACTCTTGCTTTTTTCTTGAGAAGCATCTCAGTCCCTTCGGACCCCTGTCCTCGTCAGACCTACTCTGCAGCTTGCTCAGTTGCAGATAACGAAAAGCACGCTTCCCTCTGCTCTGCGTTTATGTATCATTATCATCTCTGTGTTCGTACACTTTTGCCAAATACCTTTCTCCTGAATATCACTTTGTCTCTTGACCCTTTCAGACACTCGTACTGCTTTTTACGTTCCATGCCAGTGTTTCCAAAGCCCAAAACGGGTAGGCGACCCGTGCACTGGCGACGTTGACTGTGGACCAGGCCTGGTGTGCGGTTCCAACTCTGGCCTTTGTAGAGCGAGGTCAGCCTCAGCCCCTGTTTCACCATTTCGACTGTTCCTTGTTCTCCAAGCTAGAAGCTCAGCAGGGCAAAATGGGGGTCTGGTGTTCCTGATCTCGAGGCTAGAGTTTGCGTGCTTTTGGAGCCTCCGTATCAGCCACCTTGTTGCCGGTGCTCAGTATCAAAGTCTCTTTACATTCTGAAAAGAACAACGACGTCAGTAGTCGACAGCAGCTGAGTACCCGTGCTTGTGATTGGCGCCTACTTGTAGAAAAGGGCTCGTAGCCCCTTCATCTAGCGCCAAGATCCAAGCAACTGTTGCTTGGATCTTCCTCCCACCTTCCCGAGCAAAGGTCTCGACACGATTGCCCTTCACCTTATTTACCCACTCCCATCTTCTTTCTTGGCTTGACATTCTTCTATACTCTCAGATTGCAAACCCTTCAATTTTCCGTCTCTGACTCTCATACAGCGTAAATGCTCCCCAGTCGAGTCCACCGCCCCTCCCCCTCCTCGCCCCCGCGCAATCCCCCGGAGTCGCAAACCGGACCACATTAGTACAGTCGACAGTCGCCACCGTTAAGCTCGGCGGCACATGCTCGTTGACGTCACAGTGCGGTCAGGGCCTGCTGTGTGACCAATGCCCGGGGGGTGGTGACGTCACCACGTGTCGGCAGGGGAGCTGGGCGCTGCAGCCGTCGGTAAGTTCGATGCCGGGCCGTGTCATTCCTTGCAAAAGCAACGAGAGCTTCTTGGTCTTCACTCTGGGTTCAGTCTTCCTGTGACCACTATGAATTCTTCTGAGTCTGTTTCAATCGTTGCTTGCTTGAAGAAAACAAACGACCCAAATCGGTTGGTTTCCGTCTCGAAGTTCGTGGTTGTCATCTCCCACAGTTGAGTTCAGCTGCTTCCTCTGCAGCTCAGAAAATTGCCTACGCTTATTGTTTCGTAAAAAGTCCTCACTGGAGCATTCTCAGGAAGGAAAGCTCTTGTTACCTTTTCGACCCCTGCGGAATTTTCTTGAACGAAGTCGGAAGCAGTATTGTACGAGAGCCGACGCACCAGGCAAAAGTCATTCGGCGAACCAGCCAACCCGCCGCCTCTAGTTATGGCGTCGCCCAAAAAGTCCGGATATTGAAGTCATGATTTCCTTGAGAAACTTGGGAGAAAAAAGCGGACCGGTTCAAGGGTCCAGCCGACGGCCAAGAAAACAGTCGTCTTGGGAGTCCACAGAATCAAAGCGCCGTATTGACTGCTCGTCCGAAACGCAATTATTTCATGTGTAGGACTACGACCGGCCGTACAACAAGGTCCCCTGGCTGGTCGCACACAACGCGTATGCGCAGAACGTGGCTCCGCCAAACACGTGGCCGTACGCCGTCTTTCTCAACCAAGACCTGTCCATTACCGACCAGCTAAACGTGAGATGCTCCCCCTCGTTCGCTTCGGGTCCGGTGAAAGTGAAGGCACGTCGTTTGGCATTTTCAAGAAAGGAAACGGTGGCTTTCTGGGAACTAGAGAGGTTAGCCACTTCCGAGTGTGGACAAGGAGTAAAGGGCGTCCGCAGTCTTCAATTACGGTACTCATTCCCGCCTGCGACGGGTTTCAAAAGTCGTAGCCGTGACGGCATCTTCAGATGTCCGGACGGCAAACAGAAGTTGGTTCAAGAAGAAGCTTGAAATCTACGACCTCTTCTTTCTTATCTCTGTGTTGAATCTGCGCGAATGTCCTTCTCGAAAGGCGAATCTCACTGCTTCCCGACTTTCCGATCTCAGTCCCCGGGCTTCATCCAAAAGACTGGCACCGCGTGCATGTCTGCTCGACCGAGAGTTGGTCCCTCTATTTGCGCACGTGAAACAAAACCAGAGGCGTCAACCGAGATGAGAATGCGAAACGAGAGAATGAGCGAAAACGTGAGATACTCGCCTTTGCTTTGCAGTATGGCGCGCGGGGCTTGATGCTAGACGTGTACTTGGTCAAGGGTGACGTGTACCTATGTCACAACTACTGCAATTTTGGAAAGGTGAGGAAAAGCCGGAAATACCGAATCTATATTCCCGTTTTAATTTCTCCCTTTTGAACCGGCTGCGGCTTGCGCGCATACGACCTGTAATCGGTCGGGTGCGGAAGTTCATTGGAGTACAGCTGCTGACATGAAACTGGCACCCATGCTTCTCAGAACGTGGTTGTCTTCGCATTTCTTGAGCCGCTTCCATTCAACTATTTCGTTGTCTGAACGGGTTGAGTATAACGGGATCCATTGGAAAGAGACAAGCCTTCGCGGCCAGGTTCTTCTCGAGCTCGTGGCCTCCTTCGAAAACGTGCTCCTCTGAAAGTTTACGTCAGTATCCAGGCAAACGCTCTTCAGCTGTGCTTCCCCTACCATTAAGCCGCCACCGGCAGTGCTTATACAAGCTCTCTCGTTGAAATGGCCTACGCATCTTGGCTGGTCGCCGGCGTTCGTCGTTGGCAAGCTGACGAAAGCGCACGTCGGCAAAGGCCCCAGCCTGCGCAGCGCCCCAGGAAACTGACGTCAGCAAATCAGACAATCCCACCGGAGCAGACGTCATCCTCCTTATTTGCAGGTCCCCTTGGGCCCCGTCCTGTCCGAGATCAAGTCCTGGATGGACGCGCATCCGTCCGAAGTCGTCACAATTTTCTTCGAGGATTACGTCACGCGGACGTCACCAAGTCTACTGACGTCAGCGCTCGCAGCGGCGGGGCTCTCGCAATATTTATTCCCGCGCGCCCAGATGCCAACGGACGGCTCAGATTGGCCCTCCGTTCGGGCGATGGCGGCGATCGGACGGCTGGTGGTGTGGACGGACGCGCGAGGCGGGGACTTGCCCTGGCAGTGGGACTACTACGTGGAGGCGATGTGTGAGTGACACGTGGCTATGTTCTGAACGACAATTAGAGAATTATTCTGAGAGAAGTTCACTCACGTTTACTGTTCCGTTTTAGCTTGACCGTGTCTTGATCAGTTTTTGACGCAACTCTATAGCACTTGTATGCAAGGAATGCTGCCAATTAAATGTTATTCCCTCTCGAATAGGCTGTCTCTCTCGTAGCTGACGGCGGCCCTCTTTCGCTCGAAAAGTTTCAGGTCTTTGTGTAAGCCTCTTCCTGCTCGTAGGCACTCGGCAGGCAGGTTATGGTCTCGGAGAAATAACGACAAATCTAGTCCTTCGACGTGACCGCTGTCTTTATCGCCTCACATCTAGCGTTTTTCCCGAAGCTGCGAAAGCTGTACGATTCCAAAATCATATGGTATGAAAGCAGAGACAGGAGAGATGAGACGAGTAGCGATCGAGGCCAGCGCGACCCGTTCAACTCGTCCACAGTCGCGACCTACTTTCTTACAGGAGCATGGGTCCCTGCTAGATTGAAAAAGATTTCTGTAGCTGTTCGTACACATCTCGTGCAGTCAGTTATGCACGCGTTCAAAGCCTTCCCATTCTCATAATCAATCATGAAACGGTGCCTGATTCGCGGTCGCGGCTTTTCCGCAGACGGCACGCGAGGGATGGATTCGGCCTCCTGTCCCGTCCGCGACAACGGTTCGTCGGGCCTCAGCGACCGCAGCAAGTCGCTCGTCCTAGTTAACTGGTTCGGCGACCTGGAGGCCTCGTCCGCCGCGTGCACGGACAACCAGCTGGTAACGCTGCAGGCAAAGCTGCAGGCGTGTTACGCCGCGGCAGGGAGCCGGTGGGCGAACTTCCTGGCAGTCGATTTCTTCCAGGTAAGACGCAACGGTCTGTGTATCCTTAGCAAGCCTCGGCATTGCGACTGGGAAATTCTGTTGGAGCCGACACAGTTTAGGAATAGTAAGCTTCAGGAATAGTAAGCTCACCA